>JANHFX010004788.1:0-56628 GCA_027560015.1 Chloroceryle amazona | reverse complement strand
AAGATGCCCCCAGCTGCAGAAGAGTTACAGCAGACTCATTCCCAGTCCAGATTTAGCCTCCAGTCCTAGTCTCCTTGCAGTGATTTACAAAAACCCAACAGTTTTGATTCAGCAAAAGGTCTCACGGACACCACCAAGAGTGGGTTTGCCCCTCTCCCTGCAGATGAACCAGGGGATTCCTCCCTCTCTGTGACACGTCTTTCTACCTGGGCTTCATCTGCGAGGGATCTTTGTTTCCTGCAGGTTTCAACAGGACCCAGCAGCCCAAAGAGACATTCTGCCCATAGCATCCACAATCTGGGCACAATTAGGAACACAAATTGACCATTACGTCCTTTATTAATCTACTCCAATTTTTATGCTGTGAAAACACCTAATTCCAGTGCTTTGGCTACTGGCCCCTAGCATAACAAGTTACATGGGACTTGTCTCATCAAAATATCATCATGTCTAAATAGAGGATGTGTCTGAACCACAGTGAAAATGAGTAATGATCACAATTATGGGCCGTATAACAGTCCAATAAAATCTAATTAAAATGATCCACATCCCATCTGCCAACAGCACATAAGCAACACCAGCCTGGAGGGGTGGGCAAGGGAAGAGAGTAAATAACGCTGTCTTAATTTTTAAAATATCAAATATTTCACAGTGGATAAAGCTATTTATGTTTTATAACTAGCTCCAAACTGCATTGCCAATGAACTTCTGTCACGACTGGTGATTCCTCACCCTTAGCTTAGGAGGAGTTCTGGGGGCTGTTCCCCAGGAGAAAATCCCAAGAAAGAGTTCCCTCAAAGTAACCTTTTCAGAAGAGCTTGTGCTGTTTAAGTCTCTAACCCTATTTTCAAGCTGATTTAAAAACTGAGTGTTCTGGACTCCAGTGACTTTTAATGATGTAAGCACTTTTGTAGAGAAGAAAATAAGACTTTTGGACATAATTTTGTTGGTTGCTTCTTTCTCAGGACATCAGGCAAATAAAAATATCATCACGTGGTCTCATTTCTCATTCTTAGGGCATCTCCAAACTTGGACATTTCTTGGGCTTTCTACAGACAGCAACAAATAAAATTCAAGTTACTTTCTCTCATCTTTTCCATGCACTTTTCTCATTTTTGCAATGGGGAAGCCAGTACTCTGCTTTCTCATAATGTTGAATATGAGGTTATTAACAAGTTGCCAAGAAGCAAAATAGTACCAACCCACTCCACTTGGAAGCAGAAACCGTTTGGAATAACACCATGTTCCCCTCATCTAACCGACCATTTAAAGAACCAAAATAATAATAATAATCAAAAGACAAGATACAAAAGATTAAGAAAAAAGGTGCTGGGGTTTAGTCTGAAGGAAAAGAAACACTTGGTGATGGAAACATCAATATGTTTTCTCACCTGAAGGTGCCATGAAGTGACTGCAAAGCCACGCCTGGAAAGAAACTAAGATGAGAGTAAAGAGAAAACAAGCTGAAGTGTAAGAGAAGTGCACACATCTGTGTGCTTGAGATGGCTTTAGAAAAGTTAAAGGTTACACTCAAGGCAACAGCCAGCGCCTGAATAGTTTCCTTTATTGAAGAGAATGGAAGTCGAGCTAGAGACAGCCCACCCTAACCTCCGGGCAGCAGAACCTCATCCTAAATTTCAGCAAGTTTGTCTGGCTATCGCTGGAGCTTCGTTACAAGAAGAGAGGAAAAGGAGACATGGCTCTTGTTGGTTTGAACTGCATCCTTGTCCTGTTGCTGGTGCCCAGCTTTCATCCAAGCATTGCTCACTTGAAATTAAACCAGTCTGGGCAGTTTTTCTGCACTTACAGGCACAGATGCAAAGGAACGGATGTGATCCTCCCTCCCAGCCCAGAAGCTGTGGCACCATGTCTCACAGTTCAGTGGGAAAACCCCATCACTAGTGTTTTCATTCATTAGGAGAAGTGCTCCTCATTACTTGTAAATTCTTCCTAAACCAATCTTGCTACCTCAGCCTGTTAGCAACTATTGAACTGCATCCTTGAAAAGCTCCCTGACTCTGCACCTCCCAGGCTGTGTCTCTCTCCAGGGGCCCACATGCCTTCCCCACCCTCTGTTCTTCTTTCACATCAACAAAAGCATGCTCTGGCTGCCAAGTCCAAAGAATGTTACCTCTTGAAATTGTATATAGTGAGCAATTTTTCTATACAAATTTGTGAACGTTTCTATGCCAAGGTACCAAAGCCATCCAAAATTTTAAGTTTCCAGAACAGGAAGAGACCCACAATGAAAATGAATTTTCTTCTCACAGAATACACCCGGGATGGTGCCTGGTTTTGCATTTTTTGTGATTAGTCTCTCCGCATCTGCAAAATGGTTGTCAGAGGGTCAGTCTCAACTGCCCCGGTACTGCAGACTTTCCATACCTCGCTGTTTAATACGTCACTGTCTATCACATGGCTCTGGCCCATTTTCATACTGTTGTGCCAAGCTAAAGCAGTGTGATTTTGCCATTAAAAGAACCAGAAGGCCTCACAACTTTGCTTTGACTGTGATTGCTCAAATCACTCTAACCTTTGACTGAGGAAGAAGTTCGGGAATGCAGACACAACAGCCTCCAGCAGAAGTGTTATGATAAAATGAAAGAGGGAAAATACATTTCATACACATCACCTCTGGGAAACAGTAATCACAAAAGTTATTAAACATTCTGTCAAAGGCTCTGCAGATTCCTTTTCTCTCCTGCCCAGTTTTGTTAGCAATAAAGGCAGGTTGCTAATATTTGTCACTTTCAAATTCATAATTTACTACTCAAAAGGCAGCAAAGATACATTACATTTTCATAAAAGACTACGAAGTTGTCCAATTTTCCAGAACTGCAGGAGGACTGAAAACCTGTGCTATGGCATTGGTCCCTTCATGCATTATGGATATGGTGATTTTACAATTCAAAGCCACAGCTCTCACCTTCCCAGTGCCTGGCATCGCTGGATGATGCTGTAGGAGGTGCAGCAGCTTTCCAGGTTGACAAACACCCCTCGCTTACGAAGGCAGAAGGACTGATGAGAGTCTGGTCGAGGCACCTCAAGCACTGTCGCTGTATTTAGGGCAGGGACTTGTCCCTCTTGTTCACGAGTCACTTCTAGTATTTCAGTGGTCTAAGAAAGTATGTTGGAAATCACAGCGATCAGTGTTTTCACTGCTTATTCTGAGTAACCTGCAAGGTAAATTGGTACATTTTAGAAATCCTCTTGGTATAAATATTTAGGGAGGATGCACAGGACTTAGACTTCCAAGGCCAGAGCATCCTATCTTCAAAGCAGGTTGTTCCACCAGTTATCATAACTTACAGTTTCACAGCACATCTTTGGATTCCCCCCGCTGTAGCAGGCTCCGATCAGGCTTTAGTTAAGACTGTTCCTATTGGTTTGCTCTTGTGGCTTCTCTGGAGTCTAATAAGATGTCATATCATTAATGCAGTTCTTCCTGTAGCCAGAATCCTTTAACACTGGCCACCCTACTTTAATCAAACTCGTAGAAACACTCTCCTTCAGACCTACACACAGTATATGCTTAAAACAAGCTAAACAGCTTTGCCAGTTTGCCTGCCTGTAATCAAGCTTCAGCCTTTTCCAGTTCTCCAAATGAAATCTTGCTCTGCACGTTCTCTGAAGCCAGCTTTCCCTGACACATTAGAGCAGAGAACAGCATTTCAGTTTTTCCAAGTTTAATATAGACGTAGAGCACAGTTTCTTACTATACAGTTAACTCCTGTTGGCTTAAGAAAGGTTTACTTAAATTCTTCTAGGGAAATTAGAACCCACAGACACAGAGCTTGCATAGCCATATACATGCCAAGAGACATGCCAAGCCTCATCACATCCAGCAAAAGAACTCCCATTTGAAAATTAAAGACAGGTTCCAAAAGCTCTCTCTTCCTGAAGCATAGATTTTGCTATGTAGTTAATTTTGCAAGATTTGAAATTTTACACTATATATCCTCCTTTCTCTAATACATTGAAAATGTCCATTGACAACATTTTTGATGCCCCTTTTCACTTTTAAATTGAATCTTATTCCCTGTTCTCTTCCCTCCCCCAAAATCTTCAGATTATCTCCAAAACTATACTTCATACACTGGAGAAACATAAAATAATTCCAGATCTTCAATCTGCTCAATATAAATATTTCATCATGACCAAATTCACTGTAAATGGGTCCAACTCGAGGGAATAAACGCAAGCTAACAGCACATGTACAGGGTGGGCCCCATGCCACACGTGCAGGGAGCAGGGGGAAGAGGAAGGGGCTGTATTTGCAAAACAAGGACCTGCATTTCCAGCAGAGGATAAATGTCCCCAGGTTGCTGTATAAAGAGGGAGGTGTGTTACGTACCCCTCGGTGGCCAAAACTATGGGGGAGCTACTAATGCCTGGAAAACAGTGGAAAGGCTGAGCCAGCAAGGGAGATGGGAGGTTTATTAAATCAAATGAGATTCAATACTAACACGGCTCACTGCTATAGATCCTGAATCCAATATCCTACATGAGACAGATAATGATATAGTCAGTGGGAGGTCCTTCCAAAGGGGGGAAAAAATACAGATAGATATGTATTTATTTTATTTTATTTTTATCCCTTTCTGTCTTGAACCTTTGCAGAAGGGAGGGGAAGTTTGTCTCATTTCTACTTTTTCCCTGCTTAGGAAAAAAAGCAAACCAATTTCATCATAAACACATACAGGAGACCAAAGCCAGAAATTCACAAGAAAGCGCCACTCAATCAGGAATTAGAGAATTAGGCTAGAGGAAGAGTTGGAGATGAAGTATTCTGGGTTGTGGAGGCTTCTGAATTCATTTGCTGAAACTCCGTATTCAAGTGAAAAGGGCCAACTTCCCAGCTTCTGTAAATGAAACCAAAATAACTGAAGGCAAACTCATTCCACCGATTTACCCCCAAATCCCCTTGTTTATTTCTGTCCCTTTCACAGCCAACATTTCTGGGTACATCTGCTCTGAGCACATACCTTTAAGTGGGAAAAAACAAACTCCCCTTTTTGTAAGAATCCTGGTAGCAAAGAGCAGATGTGTGTATATAATGAGCAATGTTAATATTACATGGGATGTTTTTAGTAGACATTAAAACAGGGTCTCTCCTATACAGCCCCACAGGCCAGCTTCCATAATGCTCATTGTGCATAAAGCAAAGGAAAAGTCCAATTGCCCGGCTCCAATCATCACCGTGAGCTCAGCAGCAGAAAGACTCGGTCACCTTGTAGCACAGACCCAGCAGTACAGCAAATATTAACATACGGTATAAATTACACAGCGATTTCCTTGATTTACCCAAGCATGCTAACATTATGAATTGGTACAAGAACAAAGCAGATACATTTAAGTCTTGATGCTTCTGATCCCAAATGCATTACACAAAAAGACTAAACCAAATACACAGGAACTCACAGGAGCCAGCAGAAACCTTCCGAGCACCTAAAGTCCAGTGACCAAGTGTGTCCAGTAAATCATCAGAGAAATGAAACAAATTGCAAGGTACATATACAAGTTATTCCATGGATATCTGGAAGTAGGATGGGGTCCATTTAACTACAGAAATAAATAAAATGAAATGACCCTTTCAGTGATGTCTCACAGGAGTATTCCAGGAGCAGTAAGATTGCTGTAGACTGTACTAAATGTTTTTCTCTACCTTGCAAACAAGGGGTAAGTACTCGGAAAGTACTTTTAGGGTTAGATTTTAGTCTTGATGTCAGACATACAACCTCTCCGGCCAGCGTAAGCGAGAGGAGCTCTTTAGATTTTTCAAAAGGAACAAACCAAGCCCAAAGTGCCAGTCTACTTCTGCTGACTTAGTTCGCTTGGCTCCGGAGCTCCCCCGCTAAATTGTGCAACTTGTTTTCAGACGCCTGATGAACTTGAACTCGCAGGATTCTGAAACACGCAGAGGAAGAACAAACAGCCTGGCTTTGCTTCGTGGGACCGCAGCTGGGGGGGATTGTGTTGCTCCCTCTCTTGAGCTGATCAGAATGATCCTTTAGCTCATTGAATGAGTTCTTTCTTTAGGTGGCAGCCTCTGTACATTACAAGTAATTTGCAGGATGTGTGAATATATAAGCATATATTAGCAGCTAAGTCTCACAACACAACAAAGAAATGACTCATATTTTAAAAGCCTGGAAGATAAACTACGTAAAGAAGACTGTCCATATTATATGACCTGTAGCCAAATGTGACCTGAGACCCCTCATATGGCACTATCGTGGGCTTGTTCTTAATATAACACGCTCTGTGTTTCCACTAATGTTGCCTGTTTACATTTTACGTTCCCAAAAAGCTATCTGAGGGGTTTTTTTGCTGTAGGTTATATCAGCACCAACATGTCTGTCCAATGTCACATCAATACTAATATGACTTTTAATGCTGGCTGCTGTTTCATGGGAATGTTCAGAAACTATTGTGTACAGAGTATAAATATTTATATATGACGTGTGTTTGTGAATACGCGTACGTACACAGGACCAGCCAGGCACAGTTAATCAGCCAGTTTGAAAACTTCATTGCTTTCAGATGAAAAAGAAAATTATATTAACATATCAATAGCATATACATGCTGAGAGAGTGATTACCCTTTACATCTTCGGGATATCCAAGCACCCAGACAGGCCCAGCTACATTAAGACCCTATCTGAAATATTCTGCCTCGGTATCTCTCATTTCTTCCTTACTCTTTCTTCAGACTTTCTTCTCTCTTATCTGCCTTTCCTCTTTAGCCTCTTCCATCCGTCTCATTTCTCTTTCCATTTCCCTTGTTCATCCATCTTTCTCCTCTCCCTTTTGTCATTCATCACTCCCTTGTCCTCCCCACCCCCCTCCCCTCCTGTTCTCCTTCTCCCACCCCTGTTCCTCGCTGCCTGTTCTGCTTGAAGTTTCCACCTTGTGGGTGCGTACTGCTGACTTCACATTTGCTGTGGTGTGAACTTCACATCTGTGAATGGATGACAGGAAAGATTAATAACCCCACGTTCCCCTTCTCCTTGACTGTGGGCCTATCTAATGAATAAATATATAAATAAAAACCCAGAGCTAAAAATCATCTAAATAGAGACCCAGAGCCTGGGAGAAAATAATATTTTGCTGAATCTAGTCTTTAAAAACAAAAACAACAAACCAGCAGCAAAAAACCACTGCAACCTCTAATGATCTCTAGTTTACATACTCGGCAATTTTTTTCCTAAATACTTTACAGGACAAAAAAAAATAATGTTAGAGGCAAAGGAACAAGGCCTTTCTCCTGAGCCAATTAAAGGAAGAGTGATTTAAAAGCAATAATACAGAAGATACAGGAAAGGTGTGGGAAAGAAATTGAGATGCCCTGCAAAAAGCAGAGCTGTCAGACGGCGGTGTCAGGGTGAGATCCCGTCAGGAACAGCTCACACACGGCCGGGCAGAACTCCCACTGCAGAGCCATAATGCTAAAGCAGGGAAGGCATTGCTGGCTAATTCCAGCTTTTCCATGCAAATGAAAACCTGCATCTTTGGCTCCTGACCTGATTACACCATTCACAGCAACTTATCCAAGTAAGTGTTTCCCATCACAATTTAGATTCAACTCCTTTTGGCCAAGTCTTCGCTTGTAAGTTGATCATTTGACTTAAAATCAACTCTTAACTGAAAGTAGATACAAATCTTCTATGTACAATGAATTTTCAGCATCTTTGGAGGAGGAGAACTTTACACCTAACTCTTTCTGACTTCAAACCCTCACCTCTCTCTCAGTCTTAAGATCTTAACAAGCTCTTTTATTGTTGAGGGAAGAGGAGCCGGGTCAAGGGATAGCTAAAGGAGACACCACATCACCCAGCAAACCCCAGCCTGCCGAGCCTGTGGCTGATGGTCAGAACTGGCAGAGGTCATCACAGCAACAAGTAGTTGAAAGTAACGATGCTTGACACAAGTAGTGTGAAGTCATTACACCCAGGAAATCACATGTAAAGCACTGTTACAAATACAGCTGTTTGATCCAAAGGCATTCAGCAAAAATTGATGCACCAAACCATAAATGTGCTGGGGAAGGAGGGAAGAAATAATTAAAAATGGAGTTCAGCTCCACTTTCTGATCTCAAGCAAAGTTGTCACTGGCTTAGCTGAGCCCTTTGCACAAGTGAGGAACAGAGGAGTAACCTCCACCTCCTTCACAGGTTTTACTGCATGTTTGTCAAACGCTTAGGAACCTGCTTAAGAGAAAATGTCCCATACCCTCCTCATCACCTGCTGCCCCCAGCCCCAGTGCAGGCCAGCGGAACCCCCATATGAACATCCTTTGACCATGCTTTCTTCCAGAGTAGTTATTTCAGAGCTGTAAGGGAAGGAGACCAGAGGAAGGTAGGCACCACCATGTTCCTATGTGACCTCAAGGAACAAAAAGCCATCGTATGGAAGTTCTAACACAGCTCATTTAACCTCAGCTTTTCCACTCCCAGACATCTCTGATGCTTTAGAGGTTGAATAGCTCCTCCCACATTTTCATCCAGCTGGGACAGAGATTGCCAAATCACCCAGCTAAGGCTGCCCTCTGCTACCATCTCTGGAAGTGACAATGGCTGAAGTTGAAGCTGTGCAGACCCAAAGACAGAGGACTGCTGTGGTGGACACACCATTTCTGATGTCCACTTGTCCCCAGATGGGGACATCTGCTGGGGTCTGAGGACAGGATAACAAATCGGGCATTCTGCACTTGCAGAGTGTTTCTTTCTGACCCGAAAAGTGATAAATCTGTCCCTTGTAAAGCAGGATTAAGATTACCCTTTATTTGACTCCACATTACCTACCACCCTCACCTTACCTGCTCTTTGCAGAGCCTCAGCAGCAGCCTCTCCCAACCCCAGGCAGCAGCAGGCTTTACAAGGCAGCTGCACTTGTTCACAGGAGCATTTCCTTCAGCTGCTCTCAGTTTTTAACTTTCAGCCATGGTGGTTTCTTCTCTGCCCTGAGCAGGGGGAAAAGAAAGCAGCAGAACCATCTCACTCCTCTTCTGCCCTTCCAAACCTTATATTACCCTATCCCTCCACTGCTGCGGTCAAGGGTGGAGGAGATTCCTGACCTGCAGGAACCTGGTGTCTCCTACAGCAAACACATCCCCAGTTCCTCCCATTTTTCTTTGAAACACCTGAAACTAAATGTGGCAATGAGGTCCTGGCCACCACCACCTTGTTTGGAGAGATGCCTGCATAGCAAAACCTGGTTGTTCTTTCTAAGGTCATCTATACATCTACACGAGGTTTTGCAATGGAGAAAAACCTTTTAAACCTGCTTTAAAAAAATACCTCCTTAAAAAGAAAAATAAAATCAGCAATGTAGCAACTATAACCTCCTCTAAATTGGTTTATTAGGTTAAGGAGGGCTGCAGCTGCTGGTAACATCTGGCCTTTGAAAAAATGAAACAAAGAAAACCAGACACAAAGCACATCCCCGCGAACTCTTGCACACGTGGGTAATTCTCCTCATGCGAATTTACCAGATAAGGCCCATAAAATCATGTGGGAAAACCTTGGAAAAAAAAGACAGATATCCTGTCATCTTTCCATAAATATGTATGTCACCCAGACACATCTTTTTAAATGGTAGTATTTAAATTACTGTTATTAGCAAAGAACCATATTGGGCTGAATCTTGCAGTTTTTATTTAGCAAAACAGCAGCTATAATGCAGTGCAGGATCATTCTCAGTGCAACCAATCTTACAATCCTTTTCCTGCATTCCAATTTTAAAATCAGGCAATTTTTCTCCCTGCAAATTCTGCAATATCCATGAATAATAAACTGCTCTAAAATGATAGTGACCTTCAGGTTTTAAATTTGAAAAGAATTCTAGATGGAAGAAATAAATGCAGTGTAAATAACCACTGGGTAATTAAATTTATTTTTAAACAGCATCAAAGTTCAGAAGAAAGAGAATAACAAAGAATATCTCATATAGGCATGCACAAAGGCTGTGTCTGTATAATTAGTTATCTAGCAGTAACCAAAGCCTTTTTTATACAGATTGATTATTTTTGAGATTGCATCTTGCAAATCTGAACTAGAAATGCTTTTTGTGCGGTGTTCAAACATGAAGCTGCCTTTGGTAACACTACAGGCTGAGGAGCCCAAATAGATATTTAATTTAGATTGAACAGGACACTTATGCCATGGTAAATAAATCAGTTTATTAATGAAAGTCTGTTCATTGATGTTTAATGGCTATCATAGCTGTGGAATTGCTGTTAATCCAAAATAAATGTGCTTAATAATCTATTGATATTTGTTTATAATACAATAATTGTCTTATTAAATTAGAATTAAATGCCTATTAGGAAATGTTAACTTAAAGCTTTACTAAGACTTCTGAATAAGAGTATAATTAATAATTCTCTTCTCGAAAAGGAGTAACAAACTGATTGTCAAAATATTGCAGTGTAAGTTTTGAAACCCCCCAAAATGAGAACTGTAATTGTAAAATACAAAGAACAGATAACTGTTCCTAAGAGGAGATTAAAGATTCTACATTATAATTATTACATTTAATAGGATTTTTTTTTTACTGGGTTTTAATAATTCTAAAGTGGGTCTTTCATTTTTTTAATCAAATTGTTTGATGACTCGGAGAAGAAAAAGAGAGGAGAGATATCTTAATTTCCTTACTTCCTCACAGCTAGTTGCGAAATAGCTGCCGTTGGTTTGACAGATTTTCCTTTCCAAAAGCAATTCTGTACTATTGAAAATTCCAAAGTTCTTTTTGATTCCTTTTCAACGCGTGTTTTCTTTTAAAAGAAGGAACAAAAAAAAAAAGAAAAAGATTACAGTTAACTCATTGGCTTTAATTGCAAACATATCCCTTCCCATCAGCACGGCACTTGATCAAAATGCCAGAAATAAATATATTAAGACATCCATCAGTTTCCTATCCCCGCTGTCATTTTTTTTAAAAGAAGTTGGAAAGCGTCTGTTATTCCCATCCTAAGGACTGGGCTGAGCCACGCTGGGGTTTCTGCTGCTTTTCAAGGAGTGAAGAATTATTTATTTTGGTGGTGTCAGCCTTGTACCCACCGGGAAACATCAACAGCAGATGGAGGAGAACCAGGAGACTGCGCAGCTTCAGCTGCCTGGGACCAGCAGCTGGGGACCAGCACACTGGGGAGCGGGTTCCTGAGGAACTACGGGGATGGAGGAGAGAAAAAGGCTCTAATCCTACAGGTAAAAGTCGATTAGTAAGATACTTGTGAGTCAGAAGTACATTGATGGTCTTAAAATGAAGTTGTTTAAGAGGAATGTGGGTACCACCAAAGATGCTCTGGGCAGTTTGGGAGCTTCCCCTGCGTCCCTCAGGGCATGTGGCCACATGGATGTTTTTTATAGCTAGGTTGCAGTGGAAGGAGAGGGGGCTGTCAGAGCAGTTCACTCCTGTTTAAGGAGCAGTGATGTTTTACAAAGGAACCGAAAAGGTTTGAACAACGTGACACCTCGTTTTAATTTGGGTCACCACTCGGGAAGTGACAGCCTTGTCCACTTGTGACAATTATCTCTATTAATGACCCAAAGCACGGTCAGACCTTCAAACTGTTCTTTTTCCTAACATTTCAAAACAAAAAAGAGACAAAACCCAAACCAAACCAAAAAGCAAACCGAAGGAATTTGGTCTGTTTCCAATTCCTTTCAGACTATTGAAGAAATAATGCCCACAACTAAGTGCACAGTAAAAAATAAATCCACCATTTCCTTGAGTTAGCAAATCGAACTGAAACAAGCAGCGCTCTCACTCTTTGCTGTTTGTGATGACTTTTAGCACAGGAGCCTCCTGGCAGGAATATTTATAAGAATCACCAGTTCGAGGAATCTGGATTTAGAAGACAAAAATCCTCATTGTATCTGTCTTGTCAGGGCAGAAATGCACCACCAGGTGAGCCATCCCTCAGGCAGGCTGGAGGAACAGGTCAAAGATTCACAGAAAAAGAATTAGTCAAAGTATCCAGGACATGGTGACATGGGGAACACATACAGAAAAATCAGACTGCCCAGACAGTTTACAAATAGAAAGGGAATAAATTCTCTTAATGAATTATTCAGGATGCAGTCAACTCTACCTTGGGCCAAATTTATCTTCCACGCGAGCAAATGCAACTCCTCGTAAAGTTCACGGCACTTCCACCAGGAGGTTCCCTACGGTGCTCATCGGCCGCTCTCGGAGTGTTACACTGGAGCCTGATTTCTCTGGAAGCCTCTGTCAAGGGGTTCAGATTCCCAATAAAACCGTTAACATCCGTAAAGGAGGAAAGTACTTTTTCAGTAGCTGATCCTGCACACCCCAGCCCAGAAGTGTTTCAATAAACCCTTTATAAAATGTTTACTTATGTCGGTAAAGCAATTAACAATGTTATTCCGGGAGACCATCGGCTACTAGAATCTCATTGTCCTCCCTGCATGTGAGCTGGAGTGTACAAAGATATAAAAAAGATGAAAATTTCTTGTCATTTGAAGCTGCGTGTGCACAGCTATTACACCCAAACTCCAGCGAGTCAGGAGAATCACCCCAGCTATGCAATACAATCGTAATTAAACACTCGAGCCCTGTCGTAACAGCAGTCAGAGCTGAAAAGAGCTGACATCCTTCGCACCAGTTCGCTTGGAAAAGAAGCACATTGCAGAAGAGAGATCACCCCCTTTGAAGAGAAAAAGAAAGAGAAGGACGGAGAGAAAAAAAGAGAGAGAAAGAAAGAAGAAAAGCTTTTCTTTTACACGGCAGAATTTTGAATTCTTTCATTCCTTTATAATTTAGATATAATTTGTGATCCAAAAATGCTTTTTTTTAGGAAATAAAAATCCTTTTTTCTTTAATTCAAGAATCCACTTCTAATTCACCACCCTGGCTTAAATTTTACTAGCCGAGTGTTCGCTGATTACAAGGAAAGAGGAGCACTTCAAAACATCATTTATTGCCTTACACACGCAGGGAGGCCGGTGCTTAATATTTGTATACAGACCTGGGTAGGTGTGAGAGCTTCTTCAGCAAAGCCAGCTGGAAGAATGATATGGTCTAACGCTGGCACTGGGATGCCAGCCGCCCAGAAGACTGAAAAATGTTGCCCCGTTACCATCGCACTAATATGAATAAAAGTTCCAAGCTTAAAAAGGGAAAGTAAATACCTTCGATCGGCAACGATAAATTACATTTTACAATTATAACATCCATAACATTTACCATTTAAAAATGAATGTAAAAATTAATCTGAGTGGGGAAAAAAAAAAAAAAAAGAAGAATAAAAAACATCATTTCGAGGGCTCCAAAAGGCTTTTTACCCGTGAAGCCAGCTTGGCTCTGGTGGAAAGCCCCAGAGCTCCATCTTGTGGCTTTTCTGTTCTAAGGAAGGGAAAAGAATTCTAAATGAAAATAATTTTGTTATTAAATCACTCTAAAATTCAATTTCTTTTGCTGGCATCTCATGTAGAATCAAGGCAGAGAAGAAAAGAAGCCAACAAACTATTTTTTGCTCTATTTTGCTGTGCGATGTCATCTCCTTTTTTGCTTAAGGAAAAATTCTCTGCTTTTTCCTAACCCACAGCACATTGCAAAACCATTGCCAATGGTAGGACCTAAATTAAATAAATCTGTGGTCTGGAAGAGAAAGTTGCTGGGCTGGAGAAGGGCACAGCACAGAGCAGAAAGGCCACTGAGCTCCCACTTGAAACCAGTTGGGCACAATTACTTCTCTCCCCACAAGCACCCTCTTTAATCCCAAAAGAAAAGGGATACTTGGGCCAGAGCTCCTGCATCCTGGGCCCTGCAGTCATTTTCTGCTTTTGCTTTTGTTATTTACCATTTTATGACCTTTGCAGTAGGATGCCGGAGATTTTTCTGAACTAAATGCTCTTGCCTCATACGAAAGCTGCACCCACTGTAGGGATGACTCCAGCTCTGCTGCCCATGAGGAGCTCAAGGGTGAATTTGTAGGTGCTCTGGCGAAAACAGAGAGGGATGATAAAAGAGAAATAAAAATTAAGGCTGCACAACTCGCTTAGGTGATGGAGAAAAGCTTTTAGCTCTGTCGTAAAACGTGGCTGTTCCAATATTGCAACAAGGCACTTCTGCTGCATGCGGTGACGCAAGATTCTGCTCAGACTTTACTCAGCCACAGATGAAGCAGACAAGACTGTTCCTGTAGGCTTTTCTAACATGGTTGTTTGGGTTTTTTTAATCCTGAATCGGTAATAGCTAAATCCCAACTTAATTGTTGTTTCCCCACTCTGAAACGGGATCCTCCTTTGGAGGCTATTGATTTGTTCCCCATGGGAAACCATGCTCAAAATTCAGATTGCCACTCTGTGTTCAGTCCAATCAAGGGGCATCCCTGAAGATATATATTTTGGGAGGTTCATAAATCTTTAGGTCTCATTAATTTCAAATCATGGCAAGAGGGAAAAAAAAACAACAAACAGAAACAAAAAAAAAAAGTGAGATCTTGTAGAAACATCTCAATTACGTGAGAAAATGGGCAGCACAGAGCACATTTTATCTAAATACCTGCCCTGGAGAAGCAAATGGCTGCTGCCTTCAGGTGACTTGTTTGAAACTGGTCCGCTTGCCACCCAGGCTCAGTGTCATCAGGTAAACCCTGCAAAGCCAGGTCTGCTCCAGGAGGGATGTGGTCAGGATAATTTGAATTGAACTGAATGGGGGACTCGCCACGTCCTAACTAAGGAAGAAAAGGTGGCAGTGGACTGCAAGGAGTCACTCAGCAGTCAAAGGTCTTTCCTAACACTTTATTACCTGCACTGGTTGTGCTGAAATTGAGGAAACCCTTAGGGTCAGCCAGATCTTATATATGGGTGTACTGAATGAGATCAAGGTGCCGGGGAGATAGAAGCCCTCCTGCAATGGCTGGTGCAGAGCAGCACATAGAGACAAGCAGACGTTGCTCTGGTGGCTGACACAGCAAGAACTCGTTCCCTCCTCACTTCCATCGTGCAGAGCCTGGCCATTGCTGGGGCAGCCCGTTGGAGGCTGAGCAGAAGCAGGCAGGCGTCTCCTGCTGTCCTTGGGAGGGTTGGAGGTTGGCCTCGGAGCAGCTGGCTCACCCACAGCTAAAAATAATCAGCGTCTTCCTATATGTGACAGGAATCTTAGGAAACACATTGTCAAGTTCAGGGAAGGTTTAATGACCATTTCCCCAAATCCATTTGTCTTCTGGCACTGGGCTGTGCAACCTTTACGCATCCTGGGACAGGACTTTGCTCCTTCGGGACTTCCACTGGGAATAATATCACTCTCCTGGACTAAAAAGAAAATATTGTATGAAAAGGAGTAGGGAGGAGCAGATGGTTGGGTTGAAGCTCCAGAGATGTTAGAGGACCTCTTCAGAATAGCCAAAGCCACATCATCAGCAACTTGAAGTCCACAATTAAGGAGAATGAAAGCAATGCCAAGAGAAGGGAGAGTGTAATATGGACCTAAGGGGAAAGAGTGTAGCTCTTGGAAAATACGAATTTTGTTTAGAGGAAACATTTCAGAGCTACAAGATAGAGTTACTTGGGGGTGAGCAGGCACCAGGGTGGCATTTGCCAAGGCTTGCGAGGGTCACAGGAGGGAGAGGAAGCCCATGGAGGGGCTCAAGGTGGGAGCAGCAGGAGGAGACATTCCAGGCAGACATGTCATGGGTGTGTGGGCAGCTGCTGGGAGGTTTGGTAGCACTGGGGGGACTTCTGAAGCCAAAGAGCCTTACTGCAGAGAGGGAAGCACTGCAGCTAAGGGGGTGATGCTAAATAGTTCAGAACTTTTCAGTTGTCCTTGGGAAATAGGAAAAGAATTAAAAATATGACAGACAGATGCAAATTTGGGGTAAACTTCCACATAGGATAACTACACCATGTATATATTCACATATCTTTTTATTTTTTTCTAGACTTGTTTATACAATGGGCTGTATTTAGATTTCAAAATACTTCCCACCAAAATAACTTGAGAGGATACAGGAGGTGACTGACATCTTATTTCTCTGTGTTTGCATTTTTTTATCCATGCAGGGCATAATCTGGTTCTTAGGGAGTTAATGCACCTGCCATTCCGGTGCTGACAAGCAGTTTTTCAGAGAAGCATGGAAATTTTTATTTTTTTATTTATTTATTTAAGGAGCCCTGAAGATTGTACTCGGGAGACTTCTTGAGTACTGCCAATAACTAGCAGGTACCAACACGTGTACATTTTTGACTGCACTATGATTGATGGTGCTTATTTGTGGCTTGCTGCCTAAACCTCTCCTTTTCCTTTGCTTTGTGCCTGTCTCTCTCACTAGGGCTCTTTTTTGTGCATGTGTTGTTTTGGTTTTTTTTTTAAATAAAGACACTTTAGCCATTTGGGTTGGGAGGAAGGGGGGAGAAGCAAGGGAGGAATGATTTATCTGGTGCTTCTGCTAACTTTGAGCAGCTCTATTCCATGGAGATTTTCAGAGCAGTGAGCAGTCAGTGGAGAGAAATCGAGACCTACAGGAAGGGAAGACATTGGGCTTTGGAGCTGTGGAAACAAACAGGTAAAAACCCTGCAGGAGGACTGCTGGGGGGAACCCACCTTCTGGGTTTGGTCCTGGTTCTAGAGCCCTCTCCAGAGTCAAGAGACTCCGCTAATTCCCACAGGCAAAAAGATCAGTCCTCATTTCTCTGCCCCTCCTTCTCTGTCTTCATCTCCTTGAAGCAGGGGGCCTGGGGATGAGAAATCCATACAGGAGAAACAAAGCATTAGAAAAAAGCAGAAACCGGTAAAATCCACCCAATTTGCTTCTCCACCCACCCTTTACAAGCC
The DNA here is from genome assembly GCA_027560015.1 of Chloroceryle amazona. Classification (NCBI taxonomy): domain Eukaryota; kingdom Metazoa; phylum Chordata; class Aves; order Coraciiformes; family Cerylidae; genus Chloroceryle; species Chloroceryle amazona. Next base: position 39,828 of record JANHFX010004788.1, on the reverse strand, counting down.
TCTGTCCAACAACTGAGCCAATCTCCATAGGCTTACAGTGAACCCAGACAAGCCTCTGAGCTGAACGCTGTTTCTCCTTCAAGTCCACAGATGACTAATTGCTTTTATCACTTTTCCTAAGCCCCTCTACACCTGCACAGCACATTGGGGAGAGGCAGAGGAGTGTTCTCCATTTCCTTCACACACAGGTTAACCTGCTACTTTTCTTTCAAAGGAGGAAAATTGATCTGATGAAAGCTTAAGCATGAGGTGCCTGGCAACAAGACAGAAATAGCAATAGGCCTACCAGGAGATCATTTTGACTTTACTGAGCTGAATCCAGCCAGAAGTCTCTGCTTTGCTCCCTGTGGCCATATGGGAGCTATTCACACCGGCGCAGTCGAAGTGGGGCTCGTGGCACAGCCTCTGCACCAAAGGAGACCAGCCAGGAGCGAAGACCGAAAGCCTCCAGCCTGCAGAAGTGCAAAGCTCTTGACACCTCATCCACAAGGAGACCCTGCGAGGAAATCAAAAGCCAAGTGAATTTCAGGCAGATCCAGGTGTGCCCATTTCTGGCGCCTGTTACAGACCCCTCGGTGCACGTGCGGTACACGGGTACTGGACTGCGCCTTGTGCCGCCAGCGCTCGCTGCTGTGTCCCTTAAACACGGGGTGGAACAGCTGCACTTGGTGCCACGCTGCTGTCTGCAGCTGGGTTTTTTTCACCCTGAGCAGTGAACACCAACAGGGTGGTGTTGGGCTTCCTGGTGAGCTGAGAGCTGCACAAGTGTGTGTCAGCGGAGAGAGCAGCATATTGCTGCCTGAATTGTCTGCAGCGTGGTAGGAAGAGACAAATACCTTCTTATCTGTGATACAGCTAAACTCAGCCTCGAGTAACTACCCTCCCTGTGGGGCTGAGGTAATGCTGCAGATCAGGTCCAAAGGGAAATGGTGAAGGAGAGGTGATTTCCCACCTCATCGGCTTTAAAGGGTCACTGTGATTTCAGGACTGAAATGTGGATATGTGCAGAGAAAAGGGGAAACACAAGCATCTCTCCCAGCAGCGAGCTGAGCACCGCTGTCCAGACCCAAGGAGAACTGCAGAGGACACAGTAGACTGTCGGTGCAGGTATCCAAGTGTTTAATTTAAGACCAGAAAAGTTAAGATGTTCTTCACCACACCTTTGTCACGCAGAAGTGACACCAAGGGTAGCACAGTGCCTCAAATTCAGGCTTGTGAACAAGCAAAACAGCAAGCTCCACGTCACATAAAACTAACCAGAAGCATGAGCTGTAGCCCTAAGCCCATCACCCCCTCTCAGCCTTCTGCTCCAGACACCAGCTTCTCAGAAGAAACCAAAATCCACCACCCAGAGTCCTCAGAGGTGTTTTTTTCCAGCACAGCAGAGCTGCAGCTTCCTCAATGAGGAGCTGATTAAAACGACACACAAACTCTGGCCATCCATCCAGATAAAGCTGGTCACTTCCCCCGGGGTAAGTTCTTGCCCGCTGCCCCAGGCTGCCTACGTTAACACTGAGCACTAACCCCACTGCTCAGGGTCGTACCCATAAACACGCTCTTACCCGGCACTGCCTCAGGAGGGTTCTGGGCTCCTGCTTCCCACACCAGTGTCTGACCTTCCCAAACCCATCCAGAAATCAGGAATCGCTCGGGAAAGGGAAGACTTTGGCCCCTGCACCCATCCGAGAGCAGGCGAGCGCTGAGCGCAGCCCAGCTGCGGAGCTGCTGCTGGCTCTGGAAATGGGTCTGCGCAGGCTTGGAGCGCTCACCCTGCCAACTGAGCTGGTACCTGCCGGGGATGGCTGCAAAATGGTCCAACAGTACCACCTGCAGGGAAAAGGAGAAGTTGCAATAGGTACCTGGTGGCCAGGAGCAGACTCCAGCCAGCGTGGGCTCCGGTGGCCTTCAGCTGAGTTACCAGCTGCCATCACTCACCTGAGGACAAGTTAGTGAGAGAGACTTAAAAAAACCCAAACAAACAAACAAACCCACGATGATAAAGCAGTCTTTAAAACCTGCAAAACCATCCCGAGGACAGGAAGCTCAGATGTACCCAGGAGAGCAGCGAGGACATTGCTGCTTGCTGAGGGGCAAACCTCACCCCAGAGTCACCCAGATGCTCAGCAGCACGCCCAGGAAACACCACTGAGAGTACAGCTGGGCAGGGATGCCGTGGAAGGAGCTCAGAGACAGGAGGAGTAACCAGACAGGAGCAGGGGATTGAGCATCTGCATCCCTGGCTGACTGCAAGAAAGGAGAGTTTTCAGAAACCAGTGGATGGGTAACACTCAGATGTCCCCTGTGACCAGTTCATCTGGACTGCAACCCAGTCATAACGAGCTCCTAGATTTGTTTGCTACCCATTTACGTGTTTCCTGCAGTATTGAAATAGCCACAACAAGCTAATTGATCACAAACTGAGATTCATCCTATTTATAAACCATATAAACTATGAATGGAAGGCACATGTAAACAGCACGGGTCCCTCAGAAGATTAATTTCTTGCTCTTCTGGTTTATTTTCTGCCATGGAATAATACATAAGGGGAAGCAGAAAGCAATCACAGCCAAACCTGTTGCTGGTAAGATCAGGTCACTCGCCTGCCAAGGATCTGAACAGGGCAGCATGGGACTCAGCAGTGTTGCCATAGTCTCAGGACACCACAGGAAGCATTGACATCCCTCTGATGGTGCATACATGGTCCAGGGTCATCACCCATGGGCAGGTATCGGGGGCAACCTCCTTTTTAAGGCCACAGACAGTCGGTAGACCATCTACAAGCAGTCTGGAAAAGGTTCACTCTGGAAGGAGGAAAGCTGTGCTCCATCAGCTGTTCTGTACTTTAGCCAAAGAGACTACTTCTAATTAATATTTTAATAGCAGAGTCACTTATTGAATTAAAGGTTGTCAGGTGTCCTGGGAGCCCAGGTTATTTGTCCTCAATCCCACATGGGGTTTTTGCTCTTGGTGTTATTTGGTACACCAAGAAACATCTCCACAAGTCACTGGGAAACAGCCCCACAACAGATCCATGTCAAGTCCTTCAGTCGTTCTGCATCTCAGTTCCTGATCTAAAAACTGAAAAAAACCCCACTTGTTGCTTTGCCCCACAGATTTAAACCATTCAGTTTGTCTATGCAGGGACACTATCGCTTGCAGTTCTTGATCACACCGAACCCTGATCCGAGATGGGCTCTGTGGAGCAGTCTGTGTGTAGTTAGACAGCAATCAGAGCCTGTAATCCTGTCCTCGGGAAAGGTTGTATTTTCACCATCCTTTGTGCTTGTATTAGCACGCTGACAGGACAGCCAGCCCAAGCACTATTCTTCTGGTAAACCCGCAGAGATGGAAAAGGACACACGTGCTTAATTCTAAAAGGTGAGAAGCAATAGCCACAGGCACAGCGGTGGCAGCTTGCAGCACGAGAAGCATTGTTTAGGGACAGGGCAGCTCAAGAAAAAGGGACGTGTTTCTTTAGCTGTTAATTTGTGGTACTTCCCCTAAAACCACCACCACAGTAAACCTAAATAGCTGCAGCCACAGCATTTACTGCGCATTATGGCGCCTGTGAAAGTGCTGACAGGGCCGGCTGACAACCGCTCTGCAATGTAATTCACACCATAACATCATCTCCCAGGCACTTGGGTTTCTCATTGAAACATTATGTGATGCTTTTTTAGAAATCCAGTCCCGATTAATTGATAAGCACCAAATAATGGGGCATCCAGTAAATTATTACCTAATTTTTTAATTTTTAGGGTTTTTTTTTTAATCATGGAAGGTCTGTCTCAAGTCTTTAACTCACCACGTTAAAAGTCAATGAGTTCTTCAGCTGTAAGAAATGTGTTTGGTTTATCATCTGCCTCTGTCTCCATGTGAGCGACTTGTTCTCTGTGCAACATTCCTCTGACTCCAGGCTGCTCACTTTCAGATTTCTGTCCTGAGCAGTTTTATTCACTAAACCCTACACCGAGCCACAGCAATGAAAAATTCTAACACTCAACCTCTTTTTAGTTTCTTTCACAATATGAAATGCATCTACAGGTCAGAGCCTAGCAACGATCCACTTCTTTACATCAAATGTTTTACTTTACCTAGTCTGCAACTTCTTTGAGTCAGGGTTGCAAAACACAAGCCATATTGCCAGCCGGAGCTCCTAAGCACCACTGATTTCCCAACATCAAGCCCTGTACAGGATTTGCCATGGGAAACCAGACTTCTGTCTCACTGGAATTAAAATCCAATACAGGTGACAAAACAAACAACAATAATCAGCAAAAAAACAAACCACAATACACAAAAGGCTTTCAAAGCTTGGTCTCTGCTACCAGCTAGCCAAGACTGGATGAGTCCCAGTAGCATCTGGTACCTACCATCGAGGAGGCAGAGCAAAGGCCATGTGCTATAAAGCCACAGAGAGCACAGGACACTGGTGCTGCAGGAGCCAGGGACCACCGTGTCCAGCTATAATTCCAGTGTTAAGATCAACTCAGCATCAGGCTATAAACATGATCATGGTCATAAAATCACCTGGCTAGCTCCATCTGAAAAAAAAAAGCCAAACCAGAAATAATCCATTACATTCGTAAGATAGGCACATTTCTTTGTGCTGCTCAGATCGCAGGGCAGAGGAAAACAATGCAGAAGGTCAAATTTCTCACATCTGCCACTGCTGAAACACAGTCTCAGTCCTGAAAAGGCACCATAATCCTAATTTTTGCTCCTGTGCCTGGACTGTACATTTGAGTTTCAAGCTTGCAATAAGCCACCAGAAACCTTGTGGGTTGGCTTGATCTTTGCCTTGGTGCTTTGTTCCTGCCCCGCTCCTCTCTCCAAGGCTACATCTTATGTCTGTAAGCTGGGAAGGGTAAGAACAACAGAGACCGTCTGCTGGAGGCTGACTGGGGAGATCAGGACTGAGGATGTTTTGGCTGGGATGGTTCAAAATCCATCCCCTGGGTCCAAAGCTCAGACTGAGTAACATATGTGAATGGAGCTGGGCCAGAAGGGGAAAGGCAAAGGTGGCTAATCCTGGGATCCAGTGAAACCTGCCCAACAGTCACCCAGTATTTTATCTGTGTGCCTACAAAATGATGAGGAACTTGAACAGAGGGGTCTTTTTTAGACCCATACTGGTTCACATTTCATAAACAGCAAAGGGCATCAAGGAGCACAGTGCTGGAGCTTATGAGTGAGCTCCCCTCTGACTTGTCACGGGAGACGTCTCCTTGTCATCTCCTCTGGGAAATCATGCACCAGAGTGAGCAAACAAAGAAAAATGGATGTTTAATTCACCCACAGATGAATAGACTTCTCCTCCTTCCACAGCTTTGTACCAAAATCTACTTCAGTGTCAAATGGGTAGTTTTGATGTAGTTAAGTTCAATTCTTCCTGGTAAATGTACATTTTTAATATCCGTAGGAAGAAAGTTATCTTAAAACAGTATTACATACTCTATGTTTAGCTACAACTTCAAGTTTTGTCTGTAAAAAGGGAGTTCTGCTAGAGCAGATGAGAATCTATTTCAAAGCTGGAAATCAAACCTGAATATATTTTCTAGGAGCAGCTTTAGAAGGAATTACCATGATCAGTTGGTCAGCCATAAAACCTCTACTCATACTGAAAAATGCAGCTCCATCCTCTTTCCTCTGCACTCCCTTCACCTCCAGCTCAGTGCTTAAGGCAAAGCCTCACCTTTTTGTGTCCTGGTCAGGTCCATTTTTAGCATCACCAGTCCCAGCAGAGCCAGCAGCACTAGCAGGAGTGTGTGGCCAGGGGCAGGGAGCACCCCTTAGCTGCTCTTGTCCCTGTTACGGAACTGCACCTTTAGGAGATGTGGCAAATCTGCCTGTGTTCACTTTACAAGAGCACGTATAATACAAGAACTTTGCAAAGCAGATGAAAATGGTGATGCAAAATATGTAAAGAGAGTTTTAATGTTCTAAACACAAAAACAACCCAAACCAGAGGCACGGGCATTTCCCTACTGCAGAGCTGGAGCAGAACCTGTGCTTTGCAATCTGTCAGCGCCCAGTACAACACACTGCTGGGATGCCCAGGGCTCCTCCCAGCCCTTCCTCCTGAGCTGCTGAAGTCAAATAGTGCCCTGAGAAAGCGGGTGAGGACTTTGCCCCAGCCCACGACCCACCTAGAGCCGCTCTTGGGAAAGAGCACGTGCTCAGCACTGACTTTTGTGGGTTTTAATTCAATCGGTTCATATTATTTTGACACAGTTTGCTTTCTGCTGCCGAACATGACAGCTCTGTATATTGACACTGTCTAGTGTATTTATTCTAGTTTAGCACACTGGCTGGTCCGCAGCATTTAAAGCTACAGTCCATGCTCACGCCGTATCAGTTTAACATGCCAGCACCATATGGCATTCTATAATCAGCTGCAGCATTGTACTTCAAGCCCACTGCTGCATTTATAATATTATTGTATGCTGCACAAACACCAATATTTAGAAAGAAAAATGTCCTTTTTATTGGACTCCTGCTGATACCCCAGCTGTTAGCCAAAGCACGCAAGAGTTTCTTTTGCATTCAAAAAAAACCAACCAAACAAAAAAAAACCCCAAAGAGCCCGAAGCGTTTTTTAAAAATCTTACATCTGAAAGGTACATTTTGTCCTGCCCCAGTGGGTCTGTATGACTGAGTTAAAATGTGGTTTTTTATTAGATGAATTGCATCATTAAATTACATTATAAAAACTAAAAATGCACCATTAATTTTCAAAAACAATAGTAAATTCATCTCATTTCTGATACACGATTCTGCATTTAATTTTTGCCCTGGGCCACGTTTTTCTAACAGGCTCACTGTCTTCCATTATGCAGACTATATAAATGGAGCTAAATTGCTGAAGTTGGGGGGGATCAGTTCGTCGGGGGGAGGGAGATATTGGTCAAATGTCTAATGTGAAAATAAATGAATTTCTAATCGGCTGTTGCAAAAAGAAAAATTACTTTTTGATCTCGGCTCAGCCAAGCAAGAATCTACCTAGCTCGAGTAATAAGATACAATGGCATTGTGTAGGATGCAGAGACACACAAAGGCTCGGCAGAGAGACAGACAGACGTGGCAGTAAATTAAGTTCGTGCATTCAAGTTCTGTGTGAGTAGCATTTCTTAATTAAATGGACAGAAGTTCCACCAAACTCAAGCCCCATTGCTGCAGGGTCTCCACCAGGAATGCAGCTGCAGCTCTGGGCATCCACAGATCACTAGGGTCTGGAAGGGGAAGTGAGAGTTAGAGGGAGCGCATCCGTGCATACGGCAGCGGGTCAGCAAGGGGGTGGAAGCAGAAGAGAAACAGCCAGCATGGAACTTTTACACGTGCCCCAAATGGGTAAAGCCAAGCCTTGCAAAAAGTCTCAAAAGCCTGGCAAAGGCTAAGGCTGTGCCTGCATGTTCAGCGGCCGTGGTCTGCTCTAACACCATCCATGTGTCTGTCTGCTGAGAAGGCTGCTGACCAGCAAGCGCTCGTGCTTTCCAAACCAGCCCACAACAGAAAGCTATAAACATTTTGTGTTTAAAAATGTCCTTTGGAATGGAGACCTGCACCCCAAACCAGAGCTTGAGCAACTCCCAGAGTCAGCTGGATGGCCCCAGCAGGTCTCCTGTGCAGGTCTGAACTCAGCAGCTGACGTCCTTCATCCCAAAGGCCCATGTCTGCAATGCCAGAAAATGCAGACCAAGAGAAGAGCTGAAGAGCCAGACTCCTGAGGACCTGACATCACCACCAGCCACAGCTCTGAGGTTTTTTGTCCCAGCCTCATCCCATGTCCTAAATGGCTCTTAGTGGCTGCAGTCACATGCTTGAAAAGCATTTTCCATTTCACTTGGTTTTAAAGGAATTTAGGTCAGACACTAAAAGATGTGAAAGTGAACCAACAGCCAAGACGTTTGCTTCAGAAGTGCCTTCCAAAGTACACCCCAACTATGGATGCACCCAGAAAGTCCCTGGCTGCCAACATCTCTGAGCAACGGAACACAAAGGAGAGATGACAGAGAGGATAGAGAGATGGAGAATTTAATGTTCTTCAGAAGACAGGCGAGGAAGACTTGGGCCCCAGGTTTATACAGGCAAGTCCATCAGAAGTGTTTTGAGTCATTTTCTTCAGCTACCCTATTAAAAATTACTGTGGTTTTTTTATAGCAAGAAGGAAACCTCCTCAATAAAATTGACAAAAGCTGCGGTGCTTAGGACTGTAACTACAGAATAATGTAACATTATTATAAGGTAGTTACTGTTCAGTATCATTTTCCACATAAAGAATCCTGCTTTTTTTTGAGTCCTGCTTTTCATAGGAAAAACACAGAATAACTACACAGAATTACAGCACTCTGTATTTAAAATAGCAAATAGTTTATGTTTAGTATTTGTATTATAGCAATGATGAGGGATCAGTGCAGAAAGAGGCCTTGTACAGCAAAAGTCTCACCAGGCGGGTAAGGCTACATGGGAAGAGGGAAGGGAGCACATGGACCAAATACTGATGCAGGCCACGGTGCTTCTAATATTTTGTGCTGTTTTTATGAAGCCAGGATAAATAAAAATGTAAGGGAAAACCTCAGGAAAAGAGAATGAGAAACAGAAAGAGTAAAGAAGGAAAGGGTGTATCTGGAAAATCCAAAGAGATCCGCTCCTTTTATTTTGATCTGAAGAGTTCATTTTAATACCAGCACACGTTCATTCACACGGCAGATGTTACTGTGATCCCCATCTCCTGGATCAGCCAGATGAGTGATGGTACCTTACCCTCTTACATTAACAACCATGCTCCTGCTCTCCACCTCCTCCCTCTGCCAAGCTGCAGCGTGATGCACTGTTTTTATAATCCACTAATGAATGAAAAATATTTACCACATTACCCTCAGATAACCCTGTCAAACTGTGACAGGAGCCACTTTGCTCCACACGTCCCCATTGGAAAACTTCTGTGCCAAATTAATTAACATGCAACAAATTTATGCAACAAAGCAACAATAAGAGCAAAATAGCGTAGAAAGGTGTACGCTTAGCCTGTGAAAATGATCAGGGTTAAAAGAAAGATCTCTTTTCTGCACCTGGGTGAGAAATCTTTAAAAAGAAAGAAAAAACTGTGTCACAACTTCCCGGTCTCAGCAGAGCATGAGGAGCTGCTGCTGCTCTACAGTCCAGACAGGCTGCCCCTGGGTCTCATTGCTGTAGTAAATAAGATCTGGATTTTTAATCATGAACCACTAAGCACAGAACTTGCAGAGGAGTCATTGCCCCCACATGGTGAGCAGCCTCTGACAGCAGGGCTCTGAACACAGCCGGTCTGCACCCAGCCTGAGCATTGGAAATAGCCAGACCTCCTGCCCAGGTGGGTATGAAGTGCCTCTAGGTGAAGGCAGAAACCTAATTCAATGCAATCCTGTATTCAAGAAACCTCCCAACTGAAAGCATCACTCAAACCAATAGGTTCCTGGAAGAGAAATCCCTGTTACAAATTATCAGCGTTTTCCCCAGATAGTTTTGACTAAAATATTTCTGACTAGCTCTGGACACAGGAGAGGCTGGTGGGCTGTCAAAAGTGGCAGCGGGCAACATCCAACAGTAGGGACAAATAAAGCAGGGACATCTGTACGCAGCTTGGAAATCAGTGGCCAAGGTCTTCTCCTCCCACCCTGCCAACTCCACAGGTCACAGCAACGGGGCTGGGACTGAGGTAGACCAATGCCAGTGCAAACCTGGTTACTCAGCTCTCTGTAGAGGGGGGCACCTTAAACAAAATGCCCATGCCAAACAAAGAGGAAAAGCAGCTTCTCTGCTTTGGAAAGTGGCTGTGAAATCATCTCAGCCTTTCTCTGCATACCAACTACTACAGCAAATCACTCCCCAAAATACACAACTTAAAATCAATGGCACGTAGTCAGACATCGTTAGTGTGGCAGCAGACACACTGCCCCTCTTATTTAGCCAGTGTGGAAAAACATTAAAGATATGGAAAAATATGAACAATATTAAAGAAAAACTCTTGTACTTGGAACGCCCTACAAACTGGAAAAGCCCCATAAGAAGATGTGGCTAGCTGTAACACAGCAACTAACTCACTGGGGTGTCTGGAATTCACTACCACCCCTTGCACCCCTCTGCTAGAAATATTTCTGTCGCAAGAATAAAAAGCACCCATGACTCGCCTCTGAAATGGCTGGTTCAAAACACACAACATTATTTACATCTTCTTACCAGCTCGCAGCCACAAATTTTCTCCTCTTCATTTAGGAATCTGTTCTCATTTTGAAGATTTTCCACAGACCCACAATAGCTGGAAAACAAAAGGGGAGGTGGTTGTTTTAATTTGTATTGACTGCAAAGGCGCAAACAGCCCAGTCCTTCAGAAGGGTCCATAGAGCAGCTGTTCCCCCTCCACAGGCCACAACACACTGTCCCGCGCCCTTAACAAACTTAAAGAGCTCACACACAGCCCAAAAAGCCACAAACTATTGAGTACTGCAAAGAGAAAACAAGAGCATCATAAATGGCAAGGACTCTGACAGGCAGAAATTGCCCACCAGCACCAAACACACCCTCCCCATGCCACTGCAGCTGCATCCCCTAACAAGAGCCCTGCCAACAGTTTAACTTGGAGATGAAGCAAGACCTGTCAAGGAAGCTTCTCAGATGTTTTCAATGCCAGCAGAATTTCTATAAGCAATCACTATCCTAATATCTAGAGCTATATTGCCATCAGCTGTTTCAACTAACTGTGACTAGTTTTTTGCATCTCTCTGTAGAGGAGGCTGAGGGAGGGAAGAAGAGTCTCATTCAACACTAAATGTGGGAGATCAAAATGATGAGATGAACTCAGGATGGCAGCAGACTCTTGCTCGTTGATTCTTCACTCAGTTCCCATAGGGGTGGGAACAGGGTGGATATCCAGAAGCTGACACCATTTCCATTTGTCCTGTACTACAGTTCCTCCCGCAGGCTATCAAGGGCTTTCTGTGAATTAATACCATCTCTTCCTCAGAATCCTTTCTGGAAAAGGCATCCCAAAGTTTTACCTTTATCTAGCTTCCCACCTGAATATATGATCAACTTATACATTTTGGGTATTGATAGCTCTCTATCTTTCTCTTGTCTGTGTTCATAAAACCCATTGCTTTTCCTTTTCCAAAGCAACACAGTTTTTAAAAAATCTTTTTAAAATATAGAACTTTCCATTCTTGTAACCTTCCTAGACTTTTAAAAATGTATTTGCTTCCATTTAATGTTTGGGTGTTGTTTGGTTTGGGCTTTTTAACATAGGTAAACTAATATTGCCATTTCCTTTTATCCAAGCTGGCAACAGGATTAACTGGGGTAGATTCTTACTGGAACAAAAAGCAACATTTCTTTGGTTGGAGCACAAGCAGCCCAACGGCAGCAAAACCTTCCCTGTAAACCCCCTCTAGGCTGGAAGTGGCACAGGGCTGGAGCAAAAGCAGAGACAGGTCAACAGTGAAGTGCCCACAAGCCCTGAGAAATGTACTCTGAGCCAGCTCTAAGCAAGGAGGGCTCCCAGCAGCCAAGCACAGCCCCAGGGCAGAGCCTGCTCCCCCACCCCAGCAGACCTCAGAGCAGAGCTGACACCACTGCCTCTGTCCATCCCTTCCAGGGACGTATGGCTGGTGTACCCTCAGACAGACTGACACCCCCCGGCTCACCGGCCTCCTCCGCAAGGCAGGGCTGCTGATGCAGGACAGTCCTTGCCCACGAAAGGGTTGCAGAATCAGGCCCTTCCCAGCTTCACTGCATCATCATTGCATTTTAGGATTTTTGTTAGCACAGGGCAAACAAACCCACGGCTGATTCTAAGTCCACTTCCTGAGCAGCAGCCTCTAGATCACTAAATGGATTTTTGTTTTTTTTTGAAGCAGATTCTCTATTTTTAGAGTGCATGTTAATTACCCTTAAGCAGGTGCAAAAACCAACCTGTTTATTATTGTTTCCTCGAATCCTTAATGGTAGTTGCAAGCAAATAAATCCAGTTAATGCAATAAAAGGATTTATTGTCACCCAAATTTATGCCAACAGTTTAATCATAACACCTTTTTGTCTGACAGACTTTCTCGAGAACAATTTGCCCCACAATTTGTCAGCAAGAAAATGGCCTTGTATAAATGCTGGGAGAAAATAAATGCTAATACGTGGCACAGTCTTTCATTCTTCTAATTGCCCAGGGAGTTTAAGGGAGACAGACTTATTTACTCACTGTAGAAAGTGTGCTGTAATAAATTATCACTATTATGGGCCTAAATAAATCCCTGACAGTGACAGAACCGAAGGTGGAAGGGGAGCGAGGGGAGGCAACAGCACCTTGAAAAGGGACACGCTGGGGCACGCACCTCTGTGTCCGCAGCAACGGCACCCAGGGGTTAATATTTGGGATCCACGTGGGACCCCTGGAAGACATCTCTTGCATTTTAAAGGGCCTCTCATTGCTCAGTGTCTTCTAAAGAGAGACAAGGCAGAGGCTGCAACAGGAGCATCCTCCTCCCTGCCCTGCCCTGCCCAGCACACTTGCTGGAGGGTGTCCGACCTGCAGCAGCAGCAGCATCTCCCCACCCCCCATCCATCACCTGCATTCACTCGGCCCAGCCTACAGCTCACTGCTCTCAGGGACAAGGTGAACATCAACCTCTCTTTGAGGCCACCTGCACCAGCACCTCCTTTGCAGCATCTCCCTCCTTCCAGCTGGGGAGGCAGGAGCTCTTGGAGCAAGGCACCAACAGGAAGATCTCATCCTGAAGTTGGAGCCTCCACTGCTGAGCCCAGCACAGAGCACAGGGCCACCCCAGGCTTGTAGAGATCAGCAGCCTCATCACGTGCATCCAGACATGTGCATGAGCTTCTCAGCTACCCAGTTTAGGGAGAGGCTTGAAAAGTTTATCTGCCTGTCCGTACCCAGCGCAGCCATTTGCGAACTCTTTCAGATGATGCCCAGATACCATAAATAACAGGAGGTGCTACTGGCAAGCCAGTGGAGAGGGGAGTGAAGCAGCAGGAACCAGCAAAGACAAACCCCATATTCCCAGCCCCGCCACCTTCTCCCGGGGTCCCTCATTGTATGCCAGGCACAGGCACCAGCCAAGGACCCCAAGCCTGTCCTCGAAATCAGATTTGCCTATTGCCATAACAACAGGCTGGTCCTGCCACAATAAAGACAAGCTTTGAGTATTTCCCCCTCTGCCCCCCTGCCGCCGCCTCCTCCCCCCCATTATTAAAATTTCCTTATTTTCTCTCCTTTTTTTCTTCTTTTCCTTGTGCCCCTCTCTACAAAGAGTCCCTCATTTCTCGGAAACAAATTGCCCACAGCTTGCTTCCCCATACATCACAGAGTGAGGACCAGGCCTTATCAACATTGCTCTGCTTTTCCCATCTATTACCCGGTTTGTTTGCACTTTTATCCCATCGTCCTTGCACAAGGGAGAAAACATCCATCATCTGTACATCTGCCAGCTGTCACAGGGCTGTCAGCACGGTGACAGCCAACATGACAAAACTGTTGTAACGCTGCACCAGCTCTGGGGCTCTGAGTTGAGATTAAACAGCACGGAAGAAAAAAAAAAAATCAAAGGGAAAAAAAAAAAAGTAGTAGATTTAGCTACAGAGAGTGAAAATAAAATATTGAGAACTGCACTTTGTGCAGAGGGAAGAGGAGAGGGAGGAGAAGGCAGAAAGCAGCAAGGAGCAAGGTGAGGGGCAGTGGCACGACATTTGTTTTCAAAGAGGAGGTGTTAGAGCTGATACAAGAGAGAGAAACTGTGACGTGCGTTTGACATCTGGCTCAGCTGAAGGTTCCCAAAGCCAAGGGGGTGACAGCACTTCAGCCCGTGTCCCCAGCAGCTGGCAGATCTCTGGCAGGAGTGTGGCACTGCTCGGTGCGGCCGCACTGGACCCCCGGCCATGGTCACACACCACAAGCTGGGTCATGTCACCTCCACTTACACCAGCTACCACAATGGGTTTGGGGTTGTCTCCTGCTGCTTCCTCTTCTCTTACAGGCACCATCACTAGAGCTGCAAGCCCCTCTGTCACAGCCACTTTCTTCCTGCAAAATCCCTCCTCACAATCCTCTTGGAGTTGGCCCATCAGTGCACAGCCCTTCTCAGGTCTGAGCCTGACAGCGGGAAGGCTGCAGATCAAACCCAAAGGAGCATTTTTCCAGCAAAGCATTTGATGCTGCTAGCATGGCTACAGCCCCAGTGACACAAAGTTGCTTCAGGATGGGGTGCTGGGCCATCTGGTCTAGACTGTGCTTTTCCCGAGTAAGGTTGGACCAGATGATCCTTGAGGTCCCATCGAACCTGGTATTCTCTGTTTGAGATGGCCAGAGACAGCTCCCTTCTCATCAGAGAACAAGTCACACTGCTGTGAAACCCTTTGGCCCGATACAGCTACACCTCAATTTTCATGAGAGTTGTCCAGCCGTGCCCTACTTTTAAACAAGCACTCCTGAAGGGATCGAGACTGGCTGAGCACATCTGCTCACTGCTCACTCGATTGTACCTTGTTCTCCTTCCTGCTTTTCTTCACAGCCATTCAACCCAAGAAGTGCTTCACCTCTATCACCCATTCGGCTGCTATTAGAATAGAAACCAGTTGCAAGTCCTCAGGATGGAAGATGCTTTCGTGTTGGAACCAAGAGAAGAATCACCATCCATGTGGGCTGGGGAAAGAGACACCCCAATGGTGACGTGGCAGAGACACGGAGCAGCGCTGCTCTGTCTGAACAGACAAAATACACAGCAGCTCCTCAACCCAGGACTGCCAATAGTCAAAGCTGGTTTGCTTTCAAACCTATAGGTCTTGTTTTCCAGGTAGTTTTTTATGCAGAATATCCTGTCTGAAGGTCACAGTCTGGGAATATTAACTTCACAAATAGAGATATTTAGCTTGTACTTTCATTTTAAAGTTTCATTTTGCAACCAAAACACCATTTACTTAAGGATTTATCTTTACTGGTTTTGTTTCTTTAGGACTTTTAAGAGGAAAGGATTGAAGCAGGACTCAGCCCACTCTTCATTTTTAGCCAGCACACAATGTTTGCTGTCAGTGTCCCAAATTCCTGGTGCATAAACCAAACTCTGTGCTGGGAGCACCACCAGCATCCCCTCAGGAAGGTTTTTTTTTTGTCCAGAAATTAAAAGTCAACCTGGGCTTCTGAACTGGTACAAGAAGAGCCAGATAAAAGGAGGGTAAGAATCTTTGAGCTTATGGGCATCACCAGGCAGGTAAATGGGCAGCAATAGTCCAGTCTCCTGCACAGCAAGTAGGGCATAGGGTGAAAAGTGGGTCAAGTGGGCAGTCTAAGAGTAGAAAAAACGAGACTTTTCTTTCCATCGCACAACATGTTAAAGATTGGAAGTCCTTCCCACTTTGTACTGTGGAAGTCATGAGCGTACATATGTTCAACTCAATAAATTCACAGAGGAGAAATCCATCAAGGGCCATTAACAAATGTGTTCCCTTTGGCTCCTAAGTTCCTACATAACAGATTGCTGGAAGGATACACCAAGAGAAATATTATATGTGTACAGTTATACTGTTCTGGTTCTGGCCACCGTGGACCACAGGTCTGGGACAGAGCAGCCATTTTTTTGTATTATTTTTTAAGCTCCCATTATCTCTTTTTTAAAAATTCTTTAGGAACAAAAGCAATCTGATTTGATCTAAAGACGTTTCATCCAATCCACAAATCAAATATTTAGTCTGAGCCTTTAAAAATATTAAGAAGCAAATAAAAAAGGGAAAAGTAAAAAAGTTGATTCAAGACTGTAATGTTCACATCAGAACTGGGATGAAAGATTGTCCATCTGCACCTGTTGGATTCACAGTCAATAAAGCTCTTGTTTAATGTTGCCACCCAAGCAAGATGATCTCATCTACTTTTACTTATATTTAAAGAAATGCAAAGTGACTCATGCAATCTATCTAGAACAAAAGCCTTATTTACAAAAAAAACTCATACCTCAGTTTTAAGTTTTGGAAATCATAACCCTCTTCTCCTTAGAAGCCAACTGACCTGTATTGCACAGAGAGAGGTACCTGCTGATATCAGGTAGAGGCTGAGCTTCCCTGGGTCTCTACCTACCTTCTCAGGCTGGGGGTTCACAGCAAGGAGGGAGGCTCTGCAGGGCTCTGCCTCTCATTTGTTGTCTGAAATGTTATGCACCTGGCAAATCCTTCTCAAAAAAAACAGTCCAGATGGGTTAGTGATGAAAAGCATTAGCAAAGGATACAGGCAAGTGGGGGGAACTTGTCCAATCTCTCCCCGTGCCCAAGTGCCACCACCTCCTCTGCATCACTAGGACCACATCCAGCATTCAGGTAAGATTTGGGGGGTTCTGCCAGGTTCCCATTGTTTTGGGGCTACAACAAACTGCAGTGTAGCCAAAGCAGTGCCTGACACAGGGGCTCTGTAGGAAATAAGGATTGTTATGGTTAAGAAAGCATGGAAAAGCTTGTGTGTTCCTTTCCCCAGATACTTTAGCGTTTCTGCTAAATAAAAATCCATTTTTATTCTTAAGGGAGCTGAGGGGAGAGATGTTGTTTTACGTCCTGTTTTTCACCAGTGATGATGTATGTCCCTTTTACAAACTTATCTCTGGGTTTTTGCTCAGTTTATAAGCTAGGAGCAATCTTTCTTTCCTAAAGCTTCCTTCTCTCACAGTCTGGAGGAACCTTGAGATTTCCTGCCGGTGATTTAAAGGGCTATAATACTCGCAGGCTAGATTTGTTTTAGTGTCCATAAAGCTCAAAAATTTCATAAAACAATTGGTGAAAATAAAATTACCAAAAAATGATGTACTGCCAGCAGACTGTATAATAGTTACGGGGGAAATGGAGAATATGATTCACCGGGGTATAAAAATGACAATGTATTTATTGCAGCGCAGTGACAAGAAACTAATTTGTCCCTTTTACTTTTCAGACAGGGCTTGAATTCTGATTTTCCTCTACCATGGGAGGGTAGCGATGTGCACATTGCAACCACTCAGCTGGAGGGGTGGCTGTGGCCACAATGCAAGCTCCGTATCGCTGCAAGAAGAAAGAGCAATAATAGCAGCTCTCTGTAGAGCTAAGTACTTGTAAAAGCTGCAGAAATATTAACTGCAAGAAGACATCTTTGGTTAAAATAAGTAGGCATTCAAATGTTAGTCAAGAAATAGGCTTATCTGGGTGGGTGAAAGAGAATTAACTCTCCCCAAACCCATTTTCTTCTTGAAGGCAAACCCTGCAATTCCACGTTACATATGTGACATATGTTTTCATCCTTAGGCTCCTCTAGAAGCTCACAGGAAAACAAACCAGCCTTCAAAGAAACCTGAGGTCCAGAGTAAAAACACAAGCAGTGAGTGAGCTATCTGGTTTGAGGAGAGGTGGCTTTCACTCACCTCCAAGCGTGCAATACCCAGTGCGTTCCCATCCTTCAGCTTTCAGACAGTCTGGCCCTTTTTGCTCCGGCTGCACGCTCAGCACAGGGAGCTGGAAAACTAAGTTAAAACACAGATTCAGAATTAGGTCTGGAAATGGAGGGGTTTATGCCTGAAAAAATAAGTTAGGCAACCAAAACTATTACAGCTATAGCACAATAACAAGATGCATTTAGCATTTCCAAATGAAATGTTCTGAGGGGAACAGGTACGCAACAAAGTTCAAACACCACTACAGAAAATTCAACCCCAGAAAGTGGCAATCCCCAGCACAATCAAGTTGACTGTACATGGCAAGTCAACTTCAAATTCCATTTTTTGGGGTACTTCGGGGTATTTGTCTTGCTCAAGTTGTGTCACCTACTGTAAATAAACTCAAAAGATCAAGTCCTGGAGAACAGACCAGTGCCCTCAAACCCTGGGCTGCAGAGAGAGGATGTCCCCATCCCACAGCAAGGATTATTTATGTCTGAATATCTGCTTCCTATTGACCATGGAAGCGAACGCCACAGTTCTGCTCTATGTCCCTTTGACACATTAACTCTATATCATAAAGTGCTTCCATTGGCAGTCCCTGCTCTGGAAAGCCCAAACCAGAATAGATTGATTCCAGGACTGTATAAACTGGGTTTTATGAGGCAAGAAAAGCAGCTAAACACATTGCCCAGGTCATTGTCCTAAAATGCACCATAAAAATGCTCTAAATTCTCTGTGTTTTGGGGATGGAATGAAAAGCTTACTTTTTTTCCCCAGCTTGCACAGGTCTCTGCAGTTAATAAGTTTCTGTGGATTATAAAACCCCAGAACTGGATTTCAGCACAATTTCAATTTGTTGTTTCATTCTGTGCTATTAGATATATTTACTGTTATGAGTCCCTTTAGTCTCCTCAGTCCCCAAAAATATAGGGCACATCCTGCTATTTGTTCCTGGCCCCTAATATCGTAAGTCCTCCCGGGCCCCACCAAAGCCTGTGGAGAGCTCCTGAAGGCTGATGGTCTGGAGCTAACTCCAAGTGTGGATCATAACCTCAGGAAATACAGAAACTCTTGTACAAAAGCCCTGCCTTCGGAAGAGGCCTTGCACACCAGCCCAGACACACATTACTCTTAAACATTAAGCACTATTGTATGCTTTAAAATATTATCCCAATTTCCATTTTAAACGGCTGAGGAGAGTGGGGAAGGAATGCATCTGCTGGGACCTACCCAACCTAGGCTGGTGCACTGCACCCACGTACCTTGTCTCAAGCTACGTGGTGGTTCCAGCTCAGCGACATCAGCACTGCCCTGGGCAGCACCACGTTACAGAAAACTCCACTGAGGTCACAGAGAGATGGATCAGTCACTCTGGCTTCAGAAAATACCTTCTGATGGGCAAAGTTTTAGATTACTTACACCAAGAACCTGTTGTTTAACATTGCAAACCAGCTCCGACCTCTCTGCTTGTTGAATCTCAGCAGTTAAGGACTCCACACGGACTCTTCTCCTCACTGTTTCTCCGTGAGAGATGCCAGATTTTCCTCTTAGAAAACTGCTTAGCAGACATGTTTGTTTAGTTATTGTCCTTGAGATTTTATTCATTTATCTGCTAATTTTCATTCTATTTTCCACTGTAGTCCTATGAGAGAAAAACTTAATGCAGTCTCCTTCTTGGGCTGTAAGCTGGATCAGAGAGCAGTTCACATTTGACATGGGCTGCTACTGCCCCCTCCCCACCCCCCAAGATCTTAAGATGGTTTTGATTTTTGACTCAGGATTTTTGGGGTTTTTTTTTGGTTGGTTTGGCTTATGTTTTTGTTGGTTTAGGGTTTTTTAGGTCTGTTTGTGGGGGGCTTTTTGTTTGTTTGTTTTTAATGCAGTTACTAAATTACAGCTGAATCCCAATAAGGCTCCTTGTACAAGACCATGAAGCATTCAAGCAATGAATGAAATAAGCATCTTGAATTTGGAGTGCTTTAGAGGCACACACTCTGTTTCTAATCACTAAACCCAAGCTGGTCTGCACTAGCATGTAACTTGCTCTTCAGGACAATAAAAATTAAAGCTTCAAGTCATTTTCCTTGACTTTCAGTGAAATCAGGAGAGCTGCCTTCAAACCCACAGTTGACAGAGACCTGCAGAGGAGCCCTGGAAGGGCTGGTGGTGGTGAGAGCAGCTCAGCAGCCCCAGCACGCTGCCTGCTCAGACCGCTTCGATCTCTCCCTTCAGCAGCTTACGGGGCAAAAGAATCCTTGGAAAGGGGCTGCTGCAAAACTGCATTTTTTTTTTTCCCTCTGTTGGCCCAGGAAAAGGTTGATGAAGAGCCAGATGTTATCAGATCAGTACAGCGAGTAGACATACACATACTATACCTGGTGGAGGAGCTGGTAATTAATAATAGAACAAGGAAAGGAGTTTCTTTCATTGCCAAAAATCACAAGCAGCCTCCGTGTGGTCCTGAAAGCCTCAAGGTCTACAGCTGTTTTCCCAGGATTTTTTCATTTTCCTGCACAGATTTTGCAAGAAGAAGTTTTGGGATTTGTGATGTATTCACACAATCCAAACCTGCAGGCAGGTAGCTCACTGTGAAGCAAACCATTGCAGCGAGACAGGTGAAGATGGAAGAACCAAGCACTGAACATCCACACACAGTTACTGAGGCTTCTCTGACAGCGAGTGACTCACTCAGCCCATGTAACTTAATTGCTGTAACTGATGTGACCAGAGGAGCCAGTTCAGGCAGGTAACATACCCACTTCTACCTCCTGCACGCTCTTCACAGTACTATTTGAAAGAACTGGCACAGAAGGTACCAGCAGTGTGCGGCGAGTCGATGGTGGATGCACTCTGCACAGAGGGTCACAATGGTGTTCTCATCCCTGCTCTCACACTTGGCTGCCCTTTCTTCCTCCCTCCTCTCCCCTCCAAGAGGTTTCTTTTCAAATGTTATTGTATTTGTACCATTAATGTCACCATCTGAGTTCCTCAACCTGCTTACAACAGCCGTTAGATCACAGATTTATTATCCAAATGCCAAGAGTCTTGTTATCACTAATGAACTTTGGGAAGCAGGAGAGCTCGTACATGATGCTCTGTGTTTGTTTATTCAGATGGCATCTTTTAACTGATGAAAAATGTTACCCCTTTAAATCATATAGACCCAGACATGTCTGCCTAAAGCCTGGTAGCTCTGCTGACGGAAGATGTGACCCTTCCCCAACACAGCCAATGACCTTCAGTTAGTAAGCAGGATTCATTTTCCTAGATTTTATCTGAAATTACTTTCATGTCCAGAAATCAGAGTTATCCCAAGCTAAAGAGAGGAAATCTATGATGCTTTTAACTGTAGATTAATTTCCTAGAAGACCAGGACTACATGCATGCGGATAAGAGGAGTAAACCATCCTTTCTGCCACCACCTAGTTTTGTTAAAAAAAGATATCTTTTGATCAGCTAATCATTTATCACAGACAGACTACTTCATTAACTTCTTTCCTGACACGTCTCACTACTGTACAGATCACAATTCCACAACATATGAAGCAACTTGGTGATTAAAGGGGTAAGTGACACGCTGGCTGCATCACGTAATAACCATTGGCTTTGGTCAAAAGCTGTGAACTTCATACTTTGATTCACACATGCAAACAATTAGTTTGGGATGTGAAATAGTGCTGCACACAACTTTAAACTTTATACAAAGGAAAAAAGCTTTCATACAAGCAGGATTTTATAGTCCAAATGTTCATGGGAAGTACTTGACAAGAAGGCGTGAATGCAGCTGAAACGAATTCACTGAAGAAGTTCCACACTTCCTTAAGATTGCACATGTGTTTAAGAGTTCTGTTGGGCTATGAACCAAGAAAATGGCCACAGAAATCCTTCTTACTCTGAAATTGTGTTTCGGTCCTTCTGGCCCATCCACACACAGGCTGAAGTTTGACAGAGATTTGGCAAAACTCTCCCTTTCCCTTTATACTTTCAGACAAGTCCAGCTGCTATCAGACAGATAAAAGGTGGTGTCAAATGTCCCATTTCAGCAATACCTCACAAATTCAGCCTGTTTCTCTTCAGAAATCAAAGGCTGTACTTTAGAGATCAAAAACTGCTTTCAACATACTGTTTTAAGAGAGTACTCATGTGCGCAGAGAGCTTGGACTCCTGACGTGGTCCAAGAGCAGTGGGGATGCTGCATGGAGTGGGACAGCAGGCACTGCAGCTTTCCCACCCACAGCAAGAGGACAATGGAATTTCTCTGGACAGAAGTCCCCAGAGATGTTTCTGTGAACAGTCAATTGCACCCATCCTATTTTCCTCATAGGTGTTTGCAGTCCAGCAGGCTACTTGGACACACAGCAAATCTTCTGCTAGCTCTGATTGTCTGTATGAAGTGTAATGTGCTGACTTGACCAAAGAAAAAATAGAAATAAAAAATGATTCATAGCATTTTCATGCCCTTTAAAAAAAGAAACAAAATGTCAGAGCCACTTAAGTGATAACAACAGTAATCGTCCCCCCTTTTTTGACTGATAAACCACCACCATCATCCAAAACACTCAGTGTCACAGCACCTCTTGCCCATCCCTTTAGAGTCTGAAGTGCATTTCCCTGATTCCAGTTGCAGAAGTTCCTACACAATTTTCCAGCTTTTCAAAGTGGAAATAAATGCACCATGAAGAGCCATTTCCACAGCCCAGCATTCTGCCACTTTGGCTTGCACTGGATTTGCAGCAAGTTAAGGAACACAGGAGGAGAGAAGTTTCCAGCATTTTTGTGGTAGCTGAAGGTAGCTGCTTGTCAATTCCTTACTTAGACCCGAGTTTCCAAATGATAAAAATACAAGTAAGCATCTCCAGACAAATAGATTTAGGTATATGGACATGTATTGTGAGTATCAGTTGTTATTCTCTCTCAAAAAAAAGGCAGAAGCAACTAAAAAATAATAGGGGTTTTTAACTTTTTATTTGCCTTTCTGTATCTGAGGCTTTACAGTGGAGCCAGATCACATTTTAAAGCCATTCACTCAAACCACAATTACTAGAAATGCTTTAAAACAAAAGCCAAGATTCTCCTGCAGTCATTTGCCTCCAGGAGCTGAGACTATAAACACAAGACCAAATATCTCAAGACTCAGTAAAAGCACCAGAGCAGGCAGAGCTGTCTCCATTTCAAATCATTAAGAGGTATTAAAATCTCTGGTCACTAGAGGGTACAAACCAAATACTAAAGCATTTGTGACTAGAGATCCTGTTACACACATTGGTTTCCCCAGCTCTAATTGTATAGATAAAGCTCAAAAAAATAAGTGTGACATGTAAAAGGCGATTGATCAATTCACCCGGGGCAAGCAGGCCTGGCAATGATGGGCAGAGGTAGATATGGTGCCAAAAGTGCCACCTCATATGAGCTCCAGCAGCTATGCTTTGTGGATCCAAGATCCAGGCATGTCCCTTGTTGGATTTTAACGGCTAGCGTCAAGAAAACTGTCTGGCTTTCTCCTAATTACTCAACTTCTCTTGGAACACAAAAAGAGAGGGAGATGAAGAGGGTTTAAAAAAAAAAAAATCAGTGCAGGGGGAGAGAGGAAGGACTTCGAGCAAGATAGGTATCGGAGAAGGGTTTAAAAGCTTCCCTTAAATACAGAGGGAGTTGGCACACTCTGGTTTTATCGCCAATTTTACATTCCCATAAAATTTTATGGCTGCAGATGACCCGGCATGCCAGCGTGTGCCTCACTGCGCTGCTCGCCGCAGGCTGCTGGCTGGGACCTGCCAGCTGCCCTGCTCTGCACCTTCATCCCCTCACCTCTCTCCCTAATTGATTATTTATCTAATGCAAGGCTGAAATTAAATCCCCATGTCAGCTTACTGTAAGAGGAGAGCAGGGGTGGCAGGGATTGGAATCCATCTAATGAAGTGGGGATTTCCCCCTTTGGTGCGCACTATAGGACTAATCTCTGAACCCTGACGTGACTGATAACAGCCCCTGCACATCTCTTCCCACTGCACTCAGGGATAATGGGATGCACTGGGATGCGGCCAAGTGCAGGGGCTGGTCCTGCTCCACTCCCTGAAGTCTTCTGCATTTGAGCAAAGTCTGAGAAACAGTAGTGAGAAGGGTGAGGTTTGGGAGGTGCTGAAAGCTACAGAGCCCACTCAAGTTATCCACTTGTGGAAGGAACTCCAGATGGAGAACTGAGAGGAGCAGCAAATAAATAAAATTTTAAAATAAATACATATTCCAATCAAACAAAATGTTCTATGAATTCATATTGTTTTCTCTTAATTGTCTCAATGGAAAATCCTCCCAGTAAATTCACGGGGGAAGGAAAATGGAAGTTTCATCTTGATATTTGCAGAACACAATATTTTCATGCAAAATAACAGCATATTTTGAAGATAACTTTAGATGGTGGGGGTTGAAAACGGTCAATAATAAGCTGTTCTGCCCAGTTTGGCCAGAAATTTTTATTATTATTATTTTTGGTCAATCCTAAATCCTATAACTCCCAAAACTACCACAGGAAGCTGCCAAATTAATGTGCAGTCACTGAAAGTTTTCAGCCCTCCCCTAACATTTTGCACACCAGCTGTAGAAGGAGAGAGGTCTCCTTGCAGCAAGCTCTGTGCTATACTTCGAGAGGAAAGAAGCATGGAAGATTGGAGGGTCAGGGATGAGGGAGGATGAGGGAGCAGGGAGTGGGCTGGCTGGGGCAGGGAGGCACTGAGAGGACATCCACCCACTGGGGCTGCAGAGCAGGGAGAAGGGCTCTGGCCAGGGGCACCACAGGTCTTTACAGTGAGGTAGATGAAGAAACATGTTGCACAAGCACAGAGGGTTTTTTTTCATTCATCTCATCACTTCCTGTATTATGCCACTTATATTTGTCTAATAAAGAGAGAGCACAACAAAACAAGCAAGAGGTGAGATGTCCCTACAGAATTTGTCACAGATAAATGCAGGGGAAAGTGCTTTTATCTCAGGTTATCAAAGGTGTGGCCATAAAGTCTAGTCTCTCGTCTTTGGCCTCTCAAAAGAATACAAACCTCCTCTCCCCGTGGTCCCAAATGTGCTGTGCTCTACAAAGGTCCCTTCATCTTACACTGATACATGGAGCCATTCCAATTAATTACTGGACTACTTGATAATTCAACAGACTTTAACAGCCAGGCACATCTGGGCCTTGAGCAAAGCCCATTTGCAGCAGGGTTAAGAGAAGTTGCAACATCAGTATCCCCTGTTCAAAAGGAGCAACACAGGCTATAGATTCACAATTCCGCCCCAAACATCATTAAGCTAAATCAGAGAGGGAAAAAATGAGTCACGTTGTTAACTGTCTAACCTCTGTTTCCAGCTGGGAGAGGCAGAGACACAAACTTCAGAAGCAGCTGCCTTAGGCATAACTGAGATGAGGCTGAAGATTCAGACCAACTAATTGTGGAGATATGGGAAGTCCGTTAATACTTTCCAGCCTACCCTACTGCTGTTCTACTCCTTGTCCCAAGAATCAGAGCAGAGGGAAGTCAGTGCCCAGTAACATCTTAATTGGTTTTTCTTTTACACCGGTGGTATACTCAGTCACATCCTGATTAATGATTGACTTCAGAGGAGGATGCTTACTTCCCTAGAAGATCTCCAATATCTTCATTTCAAAAGCAAAGAGTTCTGCCACCCTTAGCGGATTTTACACAATCCTCCACTCCATTTGAAAGAGAGCAAGCAGAAGTTAAGGCGACGCTGTCACCGTAGCACGCTACGAGGGCAAGAGCTGCGAAGACAAGAGCCTTGACTCCCAGCTCCGTACTGCGCACCAGGATTTCTGCAGCTCAGCTCGTGGCATTGGGAATAAACAGCCAACCACCCAGCTTGGGTTACCCCCTGTATATACTCTAAGTGCTAAAAATAAATCTGTAAAATAAAAGCTGCCGCCTGGCGCACCAAAACACAATGGGCATCAAATTGCATTAGAATGTTTATATTGAGGAAAATTGCATCCTGCAAACTTAAATTATCTCTCCCCTCCCTCTCCCCTCCCACCTGCCACGGCCCATTTCCTATTATATTTTTCTAACAAACCAATAGATGCTTGAAATCACGGAAAGCCATAAAGAATTGGAATCAAATTAAGTCTACATTCTAACTGCATTAGGTGCTGTCAAGCATAGTTTACTCACTCTTCACAGTTCTATCTAGAGGCTAAACAATTTTGTACCCTTTCTCTACTAATCAAAACTGATTACTCTGATAATGGACCCCTGACGCTGAACACTTTATGAAGGTAAATTATGCCATATCGAACAGGAAGGGGAATGGAAAAATCACCCAGAGATAAATAGGTCTAAAGATGCATATATTGATCTCACACTCGTTCTTTCTCTCTCTTTCAATGTCTGCAGTGGCTAAAGGTTCAATCAATACTTTCAGTGCTGTAATGCCATCTTTTATAATACCATCATAATCGGCCGTTACCACCTTGTGCCCTCAGACTGGCTTGTGCTGGGCTGTTTTATGGCCTAGGTCTTTTCTTTCTTCCCTTCTCAGATCAGGTATCTGAAGTGGCAGGTTAAACGTGGCCCTGCCATTCTCCAAATCCTGCCCGCACACCGGGGCAAGGGGAGGACAAGAGATGCTTGGCTAAAAACACAGAGAAATTCAGCTTATAATTCATTTACCAAGAAACATTGAAGCCAGAGCAGATCTTACAGATGAGTGTATTGATTTGTGATTGGGAGAGTCAATACACCTTTACAGTTTTGGAGCTTCAAAACTCTTCTTGTCACCAGAAGAAAGGATGACTTTGGTTTACAAGGCTGTTAACAGAACAGACTGCTCAAGGGAAAGAAATCCTGATTTGGTGCCTACCCAGTGTGAATTTCAATAATTTTGTGTTATTCTGTCAAAGGACAAAGAACAAAACTGCTTCCTATCCTCACCACAGCAAATTCCCAGCACAGTGCCTCAGTGGCCTTCCCCAGGGTGGATTTCAGGGCATCCCTGAGAGATCAGGGTGTTGGGGGGAATATGGTGCACATCTGCTGGAGAGGAGAGAGGCAGAAAAAGGTTTTGGAGAGGTTTTGTTTTCACTGTAGAAAACCTGCATTCGATCACATGGAGCTTTGGCTGTACTAGTTCCTAAATGTCCTCCAAAGCACCTACCCGAGATACCCGAGGTACAAACAGAAAACCGCTGTTATCCCAGGGCAGGAACCTCTCTAATTTCAGTCCAGGCCCAGCATCTTCTTCCAAGTGTTTATTTACTGCTTTTTTATGTAGAAACCAAGACCCTGGTGAACAGTAACACATCAGTGTGCAGTGTTTAAAGACATCACAGATGACCTGTGGGAAACACTGATAAAAATGCTCAATTAACAAAAGTTTAGTCAAATTGGTACTGGACTTCTATTTTACCACATCATTTTCTCATCATGCATCTCTCTGCATGGTAGGAATTAACGCCCCATTCTCCACTCTCACAGAACATTCTACTCTCTTCCCACCCCAAGAAGCCAAAACCCTTTGCACTCCACTAAAACAGGATAACTGTTAATACTCCAAATCAGACCATAGGAAAAATCAGAGAGGATCCCTCTGGGAGGTCAGCAGAACTATTCTGGGAACTTTTAGGTCAAGAGAAAAAAAAAAAAGGCAGCAAGACTGTTGGGAAGCAGGTAAATGCATACACACAGGTGCCAAAAAAAAGGATACATAAGGGGTCTACTCCCCGCCCAGCCTAGACAGGACCATAAAATGTCCAAAAAACTCATTGTGCCCCAAGGGGCAATTGTGCTTCACTACAGTCACCCACAGGCTCAGCCAAAGGAAGGCCTGTTACAAAGCTATGTCTGCTCTGCCAACCTGGATAAAGAGAAATCTGGAATTATCTTTGGTGCTAGGAAGAGAAGGTGACTG
Organism: Chloroceryle amazona; assembly: GCA_027560015.1. Classification (NCBI taxonomy): domain Eukaryota; kingdom Metazoa; phylum Chordata; class Aves; order Coraciiformes; family Cerylidae; genus Chloroceryle; species Chloroceryle amazona. The sequence goes on along the minus strand of JANHFX010004788.1, from coordinate 12,490 downwards.
ACTGATCGAGTTTAACTCCTTAAACTAACTCCTATGCTAAGTAGGAGAATTTATTTATCAAGGATGAACACAAGAGTTTGGATCAAGATCTGAGAAGAGCTTTTTACATCTCTTCAGGTCTTACCAGACTAGGGCTCACTTTCAAAACAACTGGCTTGCTGGTGAACATTTAGCAGCCAAGACACGAACAACGGGCACTCACAGCTGAAAACAACTGTGACCACCACCCCAGGCCCCACCCGAGCCCTGCCAGTCACCGCAGGCTGACCCCCACACAGGCATCTGCATGCGAAAGGCACGCACCAGCAGCCAGGGCTGCCAGCAGATGTCCTCCAAGATGAATGCCCTCCTCTCCGAGAGGAGATACCTATCCCACAAATCACTGCTCACTTCCCCCTGCACCTTCCCTTCCCTCTAGCCCTCTTCCATTACTCATCCAGTGGAAGCAAATGCAAAGAGTAATAATAATTAGACAAGTACAAATAGCTGGACAGGGCTACGGATGGTGCCTTCCACTAAATAAGGGGCCGTTACCATACCAACGGGCGGGACGAGCACCCGCAGCCGCTCCGGTCCTGGCACATCATCCGTTATCCCACTGCTTGGGCTGGCCTCACCGAGGCACTGCCCAGGTCCTCACGCCCCATCAGTTCAAGTCAGGAGGAACTGGGGCTTCTCATGCTGGAGTGCTAGGAAAGCCTCCGTGCTAACAGCGCACTGGGCATGGGTTCAGCTCTGCTGTAGGAGTGAGGGGACAGAAACAGTGTGAGCAGCTATGGAGAGGAGATGGACATCAAGTCCAGGAGGGCTCATGAAACACCCACACTCTTACCTGCACTTCTCAATATCTGTAGACAAACTAATGGGAGTGTTGCTGTGATTTAACTTCCAAAAGCAATTAAACACCCCACAGCTGCTCAGCTACCGATTCCCCTTCCAAACCCCTTTCTGTGGGATAGGAAGGAAAATCAGAAGAAAGAAAAAAGGTGAGATCCTGGAGACAGAGATAAGGGCAGTTTAATAAAACAACACAAAAAGAGAGGAACACAAGAGCACTAGTGATAGTAAAAATGAAATGATAGACAAAGTGAGTGACAGTAGCCAGACTGTACCTGTGCCCAAGACACCAACACTCCCTACCCCAGCCACACACTGAAGCAAGTTGAAAAGAAGCCTGTGCTAGCCCAGCCCTCCCCTTATATAGGGGCAGGGCTCAGTGTGGGATCAGCTCTCCCATTGGCTGCCTCAGTTGTTTATCCCACTGTGGCCCCTCCCTCCCAGCTGACTGGGCCAGCAGCTGCTGGTGATAATTAACCCGGACCAGACCCAGGACAGGTGTCTTGTATAAAAAGCCAAAAAGGACAGAAGCACTGATGAAGTGGAAGGGAGAAAACTAAAGGGGGTTTGATGGCCTTGGTTCCCTACAACAGCAGGAGGGCTGCTGGATTACTCCTGCATCCAGTGATATCCAGCAAGGTGATCTTATTGAAAGCCTAAAATGCTTGGTTATGTCACAGGACACAGAGAGGAGAGATCATTTAAAGAGAGATCACCAGGCAGGGGAGGCTCTGAGACCTTGTAACCGTAAATGGTCTTCAGACACAACATGCTGCACCAGAACAACCCAGCTGCATGAATATGTGGATGCTTGAAAGGAAAACCTCTTTGGTTTAGAAGCAGACATAAAAAACATCCTCTGTGAGCCTGCCAGCAAAGTTAGCAAGTCAAGTTCGGATATTTTTGGAAAAAGCCTGTTGCAGAAGTGATGGTTTTTGAAGGCTAGCAGCACTCACCTTCCCACGTGTGATCCTGGCAGATGTTTGAGCTCCCTCATAACTTTTCCTGTCTGCCCAATCATCTCAGCTGATGATTTCTTAAAATGTAGGAGTACAAAACTGAACAGGCTCAGCGGGGTATAAAACCCAACAGGGTGTCTAAGAAATACTTGTGCACCCAGTAGCTGCATGCCCAAGATCACTGACTTTTAAAAAGTCTTGATGGTTGCTCCTACTTTAGGTAATGAAAGAAAAACATCTGGAAACACCAAGAGAGGCACAACTGAACCTCTCGGAAGGGACAGAGGTGCAAAGGATTGCAGTGAGGTTTCCTGCTTTTGCCACTACGTGTTCAAACCTTCAACACTGGAAGAGCTAACAACAAAAGAAAGAAATCCCCCAAAACTCTGAAGTACCGGGTACCAATTTTTCTATCATATGGCGGGATGGGGAAATGGGGAGAGGAAGTCATCAATCATTTTTTAAGCTGTTGAAAAAAGTATTTAATGAACAAACAGTTGCTCTATCTCCAACTCTGCAAAGCTAATCAATTTTTATCCCCAAAGATTTTATTTAAGGTTTTATTATGAGGCTTAGTGATCGCATATTGATTTAATTAAATGAATCTATCTTTGCTCACTGGTCTGTCCTCGCTGCATATGAAATGGTCAATGCTCCAGTCAAAATTTGCAATACATTTCCAATGGTAACCCTATCCATCAAAACAAACACTGTCTTCTGGTTTCAGGGTCTTCAGATACAGATTTAAGGCACAGTTGTTTCTGATACCATACAGAAACCTGACGAAACCAGCAATAGCTTCAGCTTCACTTCCCTAGAGCTGAGCTACATAAATTCCCTCTCCTCTGTCAGCTTCCTTTGTGGTCTCTTCTCTTCTCCCCTACCAAAAATGTCCTTGGGAGGACCTGTCAGTTACTGTTCTAAAATTGTTCACAGTACACATGCTTTCAGGACACTACATCATCATTACAACAGGGATCTCTCGTAGACCTCCAGTTAGTATTTTTTTCATCTTCCTTCTTTACTACATAAGCAAGGTGAGGAAAAGCCAGAGGAAGGACAGGAGCCAGAGGAAGCTCTCTTTCAAAAACCTAACAAAAGGGTAGGTTTTTTCCTTTTCTTTATGAGCCAAAAGGACAAGCCCCATGCAACTCTGCTTTCCTGGTATTCAGGTCTTAACAAGCACAAAAAAAGGCAGGTAAAAGAAAGAAACAGTTCCTGCAAACAGATAATGCTAGCAAGTGCTAGGATAGTTATAAATAAAACAGCTCATGAAAATAGCCTAAGCAGACCTCCTCTGGTATCTCTGGCTGGTTCTGGGACACTCCTCTTCCTAGATACACCAAGAAATGGAATAAAGGGGCAATTTAGAAACAAAGAGGACAAGCAGATCATTTAGTTCCTACCTCCTACTAACTTCTAAAGTACGTGAAAAAAAGATCCTGAGAGAAGATACAAATGTTAAACAGAAGGAGTTACTCTAATTTGCTGCCTTTTCACAGTACAGATGAACTTATCCATGATTATTCACTTCAAATCCACATGCCTGCAAGGAACCAGATGGACCTGTGTCTAACTTCATTTCAAGCAGCACATCCTGCACTTTCCCTCCCACTGTTACTATTGCAACTTGAAGCAGAAGACTTCCTCCTGTCTACTGCTCTGCCCCTTGACTTGTGGAACTAGTTCAGCACCCAGCTCACTTCAGATATTACCAGAATACAAGGTATATGATTCTGTATTACTGGAATACAAGCAGAGTACTTGTTCTACTTGACCCTCCTTTGCAGAGGGTTGGACTGAGATGTTCTCCAGAGCTGCCTTCCAACCTCAACCCCTCCGAGTCTCTGACTGTAGCAACATAGACATGGATGGATGGATGGATGGATGGATGGATGGATGGAAACGAATGCAACACATTGTCTGCCAAGGTTCACTCTGAGGTGCTGGACAATCTAGACAGCCACCAGTTTGAGTATTTTAGCCACTCTTTAATTGTGTAGGGAATGCATTGTGCTTTATAGGAGTCAAGAGCATGAAATATCAGAACGTGGGTTTCCTGCTAGATTTTACACTAGCAACTCAGCTAAAAAGCCTGCTCTAGAAGAATCTATAACTCAAACTAGGGAGGTATGATTTAGGTGATGCCATATGTAGGTCTAATCTAAATTATCCACCCCAGCAAGTCCCAAATAATTGCTCCAAATTACATCTTTAATTTCATGTCTCTAGATAAAAATTCACCGTACAGTCTTATAACTGGGACAAAAGAACAAACATAGCAAATAAAAGTCACTCCTCTGCTAGGAGAAAGCAATTGCAGAGTACATTAGTCTAAAAGAGCTGGGTTGATTTCAGATCACAGTAAAGGTCTTATTTAGGCTCCTTGATTTTTTCTTAGCACCTACATCTCTTGTCAGACAGCAGGTTCTGTGCTTGCTCAGACTGAAGAGCCCTGACATTGTCTCAGCAGAGGTGTGACCCGAGATGCACCAATGTCAGCCTTTGACAACGAGCTGCCTTCTCTCAGCCACCTTTGCGGGCCATTCGGCAGCAGCTGGGAGACCCCAGGAAGCTGTCCACGGGCTGGAAATGACTCCTAGAAGGGTGTGATGGATTTTCCATTTCAATTCAGATTAGGCATTTCCCAGTCCAGAACAATAATCCAGAAAAAAAAAAAAAGAGGTGAAAATAGTCTCCTGAATCCTTTAATACTAATAAAAGAGGAGAATAATTGTTCTTTATTTTTACACATAAAAATTCCATCATCAAGAGCAGAAAAATGGAGTTATTCTGTTTTCCACCATGGCCCACCACACAGCCTTCTTCCTCTTTCTACTGTTACCTTTTCCAGACAACACTTTAAAACATATTTACTCTCCTTTCTTTGCAGCTACTTTCTCTGGTCACAGTCCACTCACCATAAAAAGTCGTTCTCACATGACTGGGAGCTGGCAGGGGGGGTCTTCACCCCAGGCAAGCCTTGCAGCCAGCCCCACAGACCTCTGCTCCCAGCTCCACTGCAGCAGGGATGGCTCCCTGCTGTGCCACAAGCACACTCTGGGCCAAGTTTTGGTACACGAGGTGGTCAAGGATAGCTGAGGGTTGTGGCTGCACCAACAAACCAAGCCGAACCGAACCTATTTCAAAAAGCAAAAGAAATGAGGGCACCAAATCCTCCGGGCACTATTTCAGGCAATTCAAGGGGAAGGGGGCAGGGAGTAAACACCTGTTAATAGAATTATTGGTCCCATTTGAAATGCCTGTGTTGTGTGAGAGACCTGCTATGACCTGCATCCTTCAGCTACGTGCAATTAGAGGAAACCAAGCAATACAAATAGTCCCACCTCCCCTGTCTGAACTGATCGAAGGCCAGATTTGAGGCTCCAGCTTTGTGGGACATGGCCAGCAGATGTGCAATGGCATCACCGCAGGAGCTCAGGCACACAGGCTAAGGCAGGAGCACCCATTTAGTTTTGCAGCCTGTGTTTTGGGGCACGACTCCAGCCTGAGGTTTCTGGGCAGAGCTGGCTGGCTCCCATGGGTGTCCTGGCAGAGCCGACGGCAGCAGCTGGCAGCATTGCTGGCTCTCCCCAGCATTACCAGCAACTCCCTTCTCTCTGCTACAGAACCCACCCAGTTTTCAGTAACACAGCAAACCTTCGTGTGTCTCGGTCTCCTGGCGCTGGCCTCTCCACAAAGCTGCTTTGTCCCCTTTGCACTTAACAAGACAAAGAAGATGGTTAACAAGAACTTTTGCAGATACGTTTTATTTTTAAGACCTTCGGAAGCCAACTCATCTGCTCTCATGGGCTTCTTGCTGATACGTCTCACTTTATTAGTGACTTTGGCCTTGAGTGTCTCAGCTGTTTGATCAATACTGCCGGGGGTCAGTGATATTTTCTCACTTTTAGTGTCTCGCTGCCTTTAACTTTGTCACCTGATGAACAGCACTACCCCTGGAACGCTTATCTCGTATCGATTTTCTCCAGACTCCTGCTGCATTTCCAGCTGTCCCACCATTTCCCCCCCTGTCACCACATGCCCATTTAATGTTAACTTATCCCCTTTCTCCCAGGCTCCTCATTCTTACAGAGTCTTTTGCCCACCCACCCCCTCCCTTCAACAGCAGATTGTCAAAAAAACAATTTCCTTTTTTCACCTGACTCATTGTTATCCTTCAGTCGTTTATCGTCTGTCAGTCAGGCGCCCACCGGCCACCCCTCCACACTGGGATGGGCAGAGGAGAGGTGCTAAGTTGAAGCAGACATTCAAAAGTCACCTGCCCCCCAGCCATAGCACCCTACCCAGGCTGGATGGGCTCAGGTTTACTACGGGAGTGATGTGGCAGGTAACAGGGACCCCCACACTGATGCCATGAGTTTCACCCCAGGCTGGATCTGGAGCAAGTGACAGTCTATTGTAGGTTCTGGAGAACAGCTTATCGTACTTTGCACCTCTTGGTAGTAAAGAAGTGTCTGACAGCTACCAAAAACTCCATTGATAATGGAGTGATGGTTTTAATACTGCTGGTCACAATGCAGTCATACCTGATATGGACACCGCTGATAGTGGAAGGCAGCTGGAGGCTGAAGAAGCCTCTCCAAACACATCACTGGCAGTACGTAGCTAGCTGTAAGCCGAACAAGGCAGCCCAAGGAGATACTGCTCATTCCATGCTCAACTTCTCCAGGCTCATTTTCAGAGCTTTGGGCTGTCTACCCCATGCACTTCAGCCAGCTGTTCGTAAGGGCAGAGTGCTGTTCACAACTTTAGCTGAGAAGCATTTTCTAGTGAGACAACCTTACCAATATCCCTGAATTTAAAACTCAAGAGCAAAACAAAATTAATTGTCTAGAATGACAAATGTCATAGGATCCAAACCAGTATTTCTGAGTTTGCATTCCAATAGAAAAATACAAAGTAAAAGGATGTTTCACCTAATATTTGACATTTAAAATTTATCAAGGAAAAAACTCATAAAAAAATCAATTATTTACACAGTTCTATTTTCAGTCCCATTAGGCCCACAGAGGTGGGAGTCCATTGATTTCAGCAGCCCAGAGCTAACAGGTTTCCATATTGTTTTCCTGTTACCAACCCTGATCTTTAGCCTTCAGAAAACCTGAGCGCAGCGCTGCAGAGATGGTGAAAGGCAATTGCTTCCCTTGCTCTACTTTCCCTGTAGTTCACTGGCTTGAATTGCTTTGTTTATAGGCAAACAGTGTGGTGAATTTTAGGGAAAAATGACTCAACTGCCTGAGTTAATATAGGAACAGTCCTCTGCCATACTTAGTCCAACATTCTCCTGGTTTATATCTTTTTAAATGTTTATTTTCAATGATTGTAGCACCCTTTAGCAGCTGAATGGCTTTCTACCTAAACTAAGTTGATACACTTTTAGTCTTGCAGCTATTTACTACAGAGTCTGTCCTCCATCTAACCACAGCGACTGCAGAAGATCATTTATAAGCATCCAGAAAATTGGGTTTTATATCTGATAGAGAAGATTTTTATACTTCCCCCTGCCTATGATGATATCAGCAGAAAAAAACACCAGCTCCTCCCTTTATCATGCCTGAGGTCCTGCTTGTTCTAGGAAATTCCTTCTACCCCGGGGTCAGAGCTGGGCAGCTCTCTCTGAGTTCCCATCACACTTTGCCCTTCGGTGCTGTGAGCATCTCGATGCTGCTGTACCAGTCTCTGTTTGGGCAAATGCTGCTGCACTGCTCTGGGTGGCAAAGGGACTTAAACCTGGCTCAGATGCTGCAGAAGGAAGATGGTGCATCGAGTAGTGAGTGGGGCCAGATCACCCCCATGCCCAGGGATAAACCAGAAGGGAGGGGTTATGTGTAGACAATCCAGCTGAATCCAGCTTTATTCCCACTAAGCAACCTGGGGGTTGAGGTACAGGGGGTGATCACCACACTGTAGATGAAGCAGCAGGACTCCCCCCAGAACTGCAAACATGCAGGAGGAACAGGCCAGGACACAATTTTTAGCACTGAGGAGTTTCACAACAGTTTGTTTTCCACCAGGACTTGTGGGAAAGGAACTGGAAGCAAACAACCCTCTCTGCCCAGCAGGGAAATTGGAGTCCCAGGGAGTGGAAGAGAGTAACAGCAAGTGTTGCAGAGAGCACCTCTCCTCAGTGCAAGGTGCTTCACACAGCCTGGCCTCCCAACTTGCTTCTGCTGAAGCCATTCAGTCCCAAAGGAAATTATGAAGAGGTCTCACCCCCTCCTCTGCTCCTGAAGTGGATGAGGATAACACACATTTCTAGGGTCTCTGGGCGGCTTGCCCCTGTCTTGCTTGCTTTCAAAAATAAAACGTCTTACTGTGCCTCCCTCCAAACCATCCTAGAGGACAGAGCAGCAGGGCTGATGGGCCACCAGAAGCTCTCCAGCCCTGCACATCCCTGAGCATTTCCCTCGAGCAGCTTTACCCGTTTCCTGCTCCTCAGCGAGGTGCAGCACAAACGTTGCACGGCCAGCGCTGCGTCGGCCTCTCAGTCTCCCAGCATTAGACCCTCTGATTTAATGTATATGTGCCCTTTTATCCAGCTAACAAGTTTATTCCTTTGTCAGGCGCAGCCTCATATCAGAGGGCCGCGCTAAGATGGATACACAAGGAATTTATTGCTCTAACAGGTTTATTCTTACTCCAGCTCTTCATTTATGCAGACTCCCCTCTGTTTGGCATCCCTGTGCATAAGTGGAGGAGGCTCCTGCGCGGCGCCCGCAGAGCGAGCCTGCATTGCCCTCCTGCGGCCGGCCGCCGGATCGGAGAACCCCCACATTAATCATAGCAGCGGGAGTGTAAAATTCAATTTTACCTCTCCATTCATTCTGAGATGAGTTGAAGGCCGGCCTTGTACATATAAACCACACTTTACTTCATCAGAGCCCTGGTAACAAATGGAGTGTCTTCTTCGGGGAGTTTAACCATCAAAAAACACCGCGCCATTTAATTCCACGCGTGCCTAGGGTCAGAGAAGGAGCTCTTGGCATCAGCAAATGCTTCAGCCCTCAGCTGCGCAGTAAACTATGTTTTAGAGATTGTTCCTCAATACGAAATGATCAGTCCATTTATCTGCTAAAGCAGCCTGTCTCTTTGTTCAGTCTCCCAATATTTTTTCCGCTGACCTGATCTGGACAATAAACCAAAGTCATCTTAAGATATTCACCGTTCAATTTGTTACTTGAGTGCCTCCGAGCCTGGCTGTCCCTGCTGTCAGCATCACAGACTCCCCAGCCTTCACCATTAACCCCAGAGCCTGTGCCCAACTCCCCTGAGCCCGGGTCTGGACCAGTGCAGCAGCGTTGCCCGCTCTGCCCAGCTCACAGGGATGGGCTCTCTGGTTGCAGTAACTGCATGGTCCCAGCTACTGCCATGTCCCAAAGCCCTGGTGCGACGTTGTGCCCAAGATACCCCCTCACTCCAAATACCCAAACAGTACTTGTACAAGCATTTGGGTCTCTCTGCTCCCTGGGGAGCTACTTTTGCAGAGCTGCAGCCTCACACCTTCCCCAGGCTGATGCGATGTTGGTCACCTTTTACAAGAGGTAGTTGATCTGTACTCAGAGGGTGAAGTGTGCCCTCTCTCCTTATCCTCAGGCTCCTGGATGTAGTTGGTTTTACCACCTTTGATAGAAAAGGGCTTAGAAGCCCCACCACAGACCCCTAAGTGAATGAATCAAACACTAAGCCATCACACCGAGCAGGAATTTATTGCTTATTTATCTCTTCTTGTAGTTGTAACTTTGACTGTTTCACAGCACAGTGTGGTGCCGAGGTCCCAAGAGCTAAGACAGGACCTCAACATCTTTACAGCTCTTTGCATCCTGACGAGCAAAGGCCAGTGCGATGGTGTAGCTATGTCCATCTCAGAAGGGCAGTGACACGTGCATAGCTGAATCACTGTTGGCCATCTGCATCCCACCGGCATCTGAGTTCTGGGTTTCCAGTTCTGTGACTGGTCCATGTGTGTCTGTATCACCTCATGGGAGGTTTCGTAGAAACTCAGTTCTATGAGAGCTGAGGTCCCACCAGCACTACCACCTGAGCCTCACTTTTCCCTGGCTCTCTCACGTGGGTTTCCCACTAAGCAAACTGAATGCCAGCAACCTTATCCTTTGACATCCACAGTCCCTTTGCACTGCATGGAAGATTCGACACCTACACAAGGCTGTGGTGTCCACTGCAGGAGCCAGACATCCAGGAGTTAGACCTCACAGATTCCTGACTCACACCCAGAGCCCTTTCATGCACGTAGCTGTAAATAACTAATGCAAGTTTACACTACAGTGATGGAGGGATTTAATCTTTAAAGATGTTAAAAGAGCGTCCAAGCCACTGAACCATACTTGCTGCTCAGACAAGAAGCTGCCTAGAAAAGCTGCTTCTTAGAATCATTAATTCTGATCCACTTGCCATTTTTCATTACGTATTTGCCACGTGTTGCTCCACTTTGGATTTCCATATTGCCTGTTCAGCATCACGTAAGCACCAAGACTTTAACAGCAACCTGCTGACAGCAGGAGCTTTCTCAACACTTCCCACCTTGATTGTGTCACACCAACACTTCAGCCAAAACAACTCAGGAAAGCAAGCAATGTTGGGAGCCTCAAGAACAGCACTTCTATTTCATCCTGATGGGCCAGAGAGCTGGAGGGCTGCGAGTGTGCACGTGTGTGCAGGGAGCAGCTTGGAGAGATGAAGCCAAATAGCTGGGCAGTTGAAGAGGGGCCATCAGGTTAATTCTGTTTTTCCAGAAAAACTGTCATTAAATTTTGATCTTTTTACCAAGGAAGATTCTATAACTTTGTCCATCTTTTGACATTTCACCCTGTTTCTACTGGGTTTTTTTGAACAAAAAGTGAGGGGGAGCAACCCTTACTTGCAAGTCTGCATTGGAAAAGAATGGGGAGGAAAGAGACGTGGCAGATTTCTCTGCCATTCAATTGTGTCAGGAGAAGGGAGAGATGAAGACTCAGTCACTCTACCACGCTTCTTCCATGACCACAAAGAGGAATTAAAAGGAGACATAGGACATAAATAAACCCAAAATTCTAAAAGAGAAATTGAAGCGAGCAAAAAAGTGCAACCGAAATCAAGCATAGCACTTAAAGATCAGTCAGCCCTGAGAAATATCAGCTGTCAGCAATCTGCTAATTCCAGTTTTAGAAAGAAGAGTTTCCTCTCCAAACACTCCAGCTAGCTTTGGCGAGAGAACTCCAAACACACAAACCCACTTGCCAAAAACATTTTTGTCTTCCAGAAAGCATCATGTTTGTGGGTGTCAATATATTTGACAGATGTTACAGTTTCCTACAGCTGTAGGAGATAAAACTTCACCCATATTTACACTTCAGTAAAATGAGCTACAAGTGGATTTACCCAGCGAGAGACAAAGTCAACAGCAAATCTCAGCTGTTCCAGTTCTTTCTATCTCCAACCAAAAACTCATTCCAGAATAAAATGCTGGAGGGAGGAGGCAGATACACCATGTTTGTTTTCTGACTTTTGCAAAAATACACAAACCAGCCTGCTCCAAAGCACCCCTGGGTTCCTTGGAGGTGTTTCTCCCTGGAGAACCCACCTTGGGAAGACGCGTGGTGGTGACAGGCACTCACACTGTGCCATTAACACACGCTGCCATTAACATGGCTTTGCCTGGCCAAAGCTCTGTTAAGCTCAGCTCAACTCCTCTTGCTGTACCTGACGCAGGACTTCTGGTAAAGCCTAAAATACCTGACTTCCCAGAAATTATTGCTCACTGAGGTACAAGGGCTCCTGGAAAACTTCCAAACTCTAGCAGGAACTTCACTCAAATGACTGAGTAGTGAGTTCCCATGTATTTCAGCTTTCCTGGTCCCTGGGATCTCCTCCTACAATACATCTTCCCTCTATAATCCACTCCTCACACTGACAAGACACCCTTAAATAGACTAAAAAGGCCTTGGTGACAAAGGGACAAGAATTAGGAGTCATCTATAAAAAGCTTTCAGATGGAAAACAGCAGAAGGACATAGAGCAGATCCAGAGCAGCCACTGTTCTCACCAACCACATACCTGCAACCCTCCTCTCACCATTACTTCCTTCATTCTTCATTTTATGATGAATGTTTTTCACTTGGACCTCCTCACTCATCTTCCTAAGTCTTCCTTGTGGATTAACACATCCTCGGGAGGTCTCCAAATGGTGCTTAAGCTGAAAGGTGCAGAGATGAATAATGCTAACGGTGCACATACCTACCCGTGTGGCACCCTGCACATTGTCTGTTGCACGTGTGCTCACGTGACACAAATTCTGCTCACAAAATAGCACCCATGGGGACATTTTGAACAGTGATACCCTCAGGGTGCCCAAGAGGCTGGAGGGGTGCAATTTGCCATTTCAAGAATTTACCTAAAAGTAGCTTTTTCTGTAGCTGTTTCATAGACAGGATGAGAACCAGAAAATAATGTGAGTCTGGAGAGCTGCATAAAACAAATATCACAGAGTCACAGTGTGGTGGGGGTTGGAAGAGACCTCTGGAGATCACCTGGTGCCCCCGCTCCATCCAGCAGGGTCACCCAGAGCAGGGGGCCCAGGATCCCATTGTCCAAGGGGGGCGTTTGGTTTAGTTTTGACAGGGTTTTGCTAGGCAGGTCCACATTGTCTCAGGCTTAGCTGCATGTGTGTTATGGGC
>JANHFX010004786.1:9172-23389 GCA_027560015.1 Chloroceryle amazona | reverse complement strand
CCCCTGGTGCCTGCTCCACTACATCAGTGGTGATGGTGATGTAATTGCCATCAGGGGGGTTGGGTTCAATACTGGTTTTGTGTATATTTGTATATATTCCATTATTATTATTATTATTATTTTCATTAAAGCTGTTCTAGTTTTCCTTTTATAATCACTAAGTCTCTCTCCCTTATTCCCTTTCTCTTCCCCTTTGGGAAGGGAGGGGGCTAACAGAGAGCATCTGTTATAGGTTTAAGGGACCGCCCTGACCCTAAACCATGACAATTCACTTGGTGTATATTTACATGAGGAGAATGTGCCAGAACACAGCATGGTTTGCCAAAATACATAGTGTACAAGCTGAATGCTGAGTGAATTTTGTAGATAGAAAAGTATTTCTCTGTTAGAGGTGATGTTAATGGGAAACTTGCTCTGATTTATAGCTTGACAATATGGCTAAGGTAAAGCTATGCCATTCTGCCACCATTCTACTGGTGAGGAATACACAGTGATTTTGGTTGGGGTCTTGGGGATGCCTACCTTCACAAGAGATGGAGAAATGGGCATGACTTGTGACTCCAAAGACTTTCCTTGTAAACATGGTACAATGCAGATAGGTTAGCTTCCTGAACAGTGCAAGAACTTTGCTACAAATTATTATTTCTAATGGCATCTGAAATGAGAAAATGTAGAATTATTTAATGATTTATGGAGTGAAACTTACTGAAATCATTTCGTTATAGAAGAGCTTCACTGACTGCACCTTGTCATTACCAGCAGGCCAAATCCTAAACAGCACTAAATCAGCCTGCCAACTTCAAAGTTTCTGGTCCTCAGTATTTCGAGTAAGTGAGAAATGAACCTGAGAGAGAAATAATGTCATTTTTTTTTTATTTTTTTTTTTTTTTCCTGAGAGTTGGTCATACCTGTATGATAGAATGTAAGCTGATGTGAGTGCTGGAAGAGAAAAGACTTCAGAAGATCCATGAGAGAATTACATGTTGTGAAAAAATACCATGGGAGAAAAACTACGTACAGCAAAAAAACTTTGATATAACTGTAGTGTGAAAGATGACCAAGTCCAATTCAGAGTACCTTTTACTTAAATCCCTTTTTTTTTTTTTTTTGACAGCAGAGTTCTAACTACATTAAAATTTGCTAAATGCGAGCAGAAGTGTTAAGGCTTACCTACTGAAACCTTGGTAGGTAAAATTACATCCCTCCTCACTTCAACACCTGTTGCCAGAAGGTGTTTGACATTTGGGCTGGTTTCATTTTTCGTGTTATTAGAGAACTGATCAGTTGGAACAAAGTATGCAAGCTAGTTTATTGCAAAAATATTGACGTAAGTCTTATTTAAATATTGACCTACTTGCAGTGTAGCTCCATCTTGGATGCCAAATTATTAGAGAAGGCATGTACTCAGAAGATGCAAGTTTCTTGTCCAGTTTTAACAATCTCAGGTGTCTGGGTCCTTAAGAGATTATGTCTGATGTTTTGCTTTCATGGATAATTTAATTCAGCAGTACTGTGTAGCTGCATACAATAATGGAAAGAACACTGTTTCAATGAATTTAGGCATTAGAGAAAACTGTTCATTATTACAAGGAGCACAGAGCCATGATCTATTGGGAGGAGAAGGACACAGGGCCTTGCCTGGCATATGGAACTGAACAGACAAATTAGGCTTTGCATTAGGCAATAGAATAAAGCTTTTCAAACTGAGGACTGCAGGCCAGTGAATTCCTGTCTCCATTATCCATATCATTAAAGACTTTTAAACCATGTGTGTGATCAGACATGCAAGAGAGTGATGTAAGTCCTCAAAGGAGACTTTAAAAGACATAAACAATAGCAAATTCCCTTCAACTTTATGTGTCAGATACCTTTTAAAAAACAGTCCTCTGTGCTCACAGCTTGGTACAGCAGGATTTGCCATGTTGCTGTGTCTGATCGCCAAAGAAGAAACTACTGTTGTTGAAGGGGAAGTGTCCTTTTCTGGGTATGATCATCAGTGGAGGTTTGCTACTTCCCTTTGACAGCAGTGTTTTTTCCTGTACAACATTTCTTTACATACCTTAGCTAAAAGCAGTGGCACAAACTTCCTTCATATTCCACTTGTCATTTTCCTAATTTCTCACCCTTTCTAGAAACTACCTCCTCATTTCTACATACCCCTTTTTTATTAGACCCAGGTAATTATCTCCTTTTCACGCAAATCTGTCTAGCTTAGTTTTTTTTGGTAAGCAACAAATTTATGCCAGTCTGGTCTGAGCAACAAGAATAAAAAATGTTGGAAAGGTCACAAGCTTATTGTTGCTTACAGCATTATCCCTGTACAATAGAGTAACTATTTCAGCTTTTCCCCATACTTTGCACTAGCAGATGTTTTTCTGTAAGGTTGAAAGCTCTAGTATGAACCAACAAATCAACTGACAGGTCAGAAAAGAAACATGATTTTCAGGTAGAATTTAAAAATTAAATAATGTCTTACACTAGAGAATAATTTGCTAATAATATCCTAGTAATATTAAGGAGCTACCCATTGGCCTGTCTGGCCTAAATTTAGAATTTTCTAGTTCTGCTAGAAGTCTGTATAGACATGGTTCCTTTTATTGGGAGATCCCGTATCCACTCTAAAATACTTACTCCTCTTTATACTGCTGCAATTGCAACAGAATATATGTATATATATCTCTATAACTCAGGGAATTAAGAATTGCTGTGATGGATGTGTTTAGAATACTGAAAAGTCAGGCCAGTTTTAAACTTTATTGGAGTCATTCATTAATAATGCACATGGTGCTGATGAGTAGTTTTTGCACAACATTAATCAATACCTGTACGTATACAAGATTGTTAACTTTAAAAATCATATTCTAAATTGGGTGTGGGCTTTACAGCATCGTGAAACTAATGCCATATAGTGAGTCCATATGGTGGTTGCTTGTCCTGAGGTCAAGGTAAGTATGCTTGAAAGATCCTCAGTGAGAAAAGTTAAAACTAAACTGAATTTATTTTTTATATTCTCAGGTTCTCCTTCCTCACACCTGTATTTATGTTGTTGCTTTCCCTTTCCACAAGGGGTAGGGTTTCTTTTGATCACTGTTTTTGGTTTTGTTTTTTTTTTTTCTTCCCCCATCTTCCTACTCATCCTTCTTCTGTAACTTGACCCACCATTGCCTTTTGGATATTAACACAGCTCAAATCATCACTGTTTCACAGTGTAACAAAAAAATTACCTGATATTCTCATACCATTTTAGGACACCTATGTTCAAGTTCAATGAAAGATAATATTAATTTTATCCTGATTAGTAGATATGTGATTTGTATGTGAGACAGACCTCTGTTTTAGCTAGAGTACTGACACACCTGTCAATTTCCACTCACAGAGTTGGAGGGATGAGGTTATAGCAGAAGGATTCTTTTAGAATCCAGTTCTTTCCTCAGTCAGAGTGAGGGCAGTTGGAGAAGTAACGTCATGGCCTGGAGGGTCAAGAATGACTCTAGTGAAATCCTTGTAGAGTTATGTGACTGTTGAACTGTATTGCTATCTTGGGGAAAAATGAAAAATAGTTTCCTGAACTGCATAAAAATACCGTTGCCATTTTTGTGTATACAACTGATCAAATTTAATTAAATACCTACAAGTACATTTAAAAATTATTTCAATATTGCATTTTGGAATGGAATTTTCCAACATCTAATTACAACTTTTTAAAAAGTTTGTTCAAAAGTGACTTTGTCACAAATCTCAGAGTTTTTTCTTCCCATTTTTATGTCTGACTGTCAAACTGAAAATTGTTTTCATGGCCTGGCTATTGGGGGTTGCAAAATTCAAGTCAATAGATGGTAACTAATCTAGTCCTTTACCAAACAATTTCTACTACATTAAATATGACAATGAGTGTGTTTAATGAAGTGCTTATGACAGTAAGTGCAGTATCAGTTCATGTTTTATTTAACAGAGGATTAAATATTTGCATAAAATGAGCATAAACTTTCTGGAACCGAAGATCATTTAAATGTGTTGCATTTATAGGCATTTTTTTATAAAAGAAAAAGCCACACAAGACAACCAAAGTGCAGCCCAAAATATGTGCAGTACACTGAGTTCTGCAATAAGGGATGACCCTTTGTGTCCTCTGCTATTTCCAAAAGATAGCAACATTTTGAATGAGAGAATCAAGTCGATGAGTTAATTAGTTTGCACTCTATTTCTGTTCTCTGTAACCAAAAATATTCAGAATGACTGAAAAATGAGATGAAAGTTGCACTGTACAGATTGATAGGTTTTCCTTTTGTGTGTGTGCTATAAATTGTCATTTACCACTTTAACTTCTCACCAGGGAATAAAGTTTCATCATTTTGTACAAGCCAATGAACATTGAACAAAGTGATGACTACACATACTGTGACATAGTGACTTTGTGTTTTCCTCAGCAGTATGTTTTTGTCACTCTGGTATTTTAGAATCCTGTTTACTTGGAAGCTGATACTGCCATAAAACATAGAAAGTTCTGCAGTCCCCCTCAAATGCTTGCCATTACAATAATGGATGCCAGATGGTCATTCTGAATTGGCCCTCTGCCAGGGCAATGTCAAAAAGCCATCAACAGGTAAATGGAATGATCTTGCATACACTCTTTACAACCTGTATCACAGTGTCACGTAAAAGTTTTTTAATTTGTAAAGGAAACTCCAGCAGAAACATTGTTTTTTACTTGGAAATGAATCGCGTGTTTATTTGGTAATGATTTGCAAGCATATAGAAGGCAGTGCACTTGCCTTTGGTTTTAACTTCTATATTATCCTGAAAAGCATCTTTACTGATACTGTGCTTTTTTCCCCCCACATATGAAAGGATCATAGAATCATAGAATGGTGGGGGTTGGAAGGGACCTCTGGACCTCATGGAGTCCAACCCCCCTGCCAGAGCAGGATCACCCAGGGCAGGCCACACGGGAACAGATCCAGGCAGGTTTTGAAAGTCTCTAGAGAAGGAGTCTCGACAACCTCTCTGGGCAACCTGTTCCAGGCTCTGTCACTCTCACAGTGAAGTTGTTTTTCCTCATGTTGAGGTGAAACTTCCCGTGCTCCAGCTTGTGACCATGACCTCTTGTCCTGTCACAGGGCACCACTAAAAAGAGACTGGCCCCTTCTACTTGACACCCACCCTTCAGATATTTGCAAACATTCAGAAGATCCCCTCTCAGGCTTTGCTTTTCCAAGCTAAACCAGCCCCAAGTCTCTCAGCCTTTCCTCATAAGAGATGTTCCAGTCCCTTCATCATCCTCAAAGCCTCCACTGGGCTCTCTCTAGTATTCCCCTGTCTCTCCTGAACTGGTGAGACCAGAACTGGACACAGTTGTCCAGATGTGGTCTCACTAGTGAAGAGTAGAGGGGGAGGAAATCATCCCTGGACCTTTTGGCCACGCTCTTCTTTATGTAACCCAGGATACCATTGGCCTTCCTGGCCACAAGTGCACATTACTGTCTCATGGAGAACTTATTGTCCACCGGTTTCTTAAGTCCATCTCTGTGGAGCTGCATTCCAGCAGGCCTAACCCTAATCTCTACAGGTGCATAGGGTTATTCCTCCCTGGGTGTAGAACTCTGCACTTGCCCTTGTTGAACTTCATTAAGTACCCCTTTGTCCAGCTCTCTGGTCTGTCCATATCTCACTGAATGACAGCACAGCCTTCTGGCATGTCAGCGACTCCTCCCCTGGGGAACACCACTAGTTACATGTCATCAACTGGACTCTGCCACAGATCACAACCCTCTGAACTCTACTGTTCAGACAGTTCTCAACCCATCTCACCATTCCCTCTCCTACCCCACATTTCCTGAGCTTACCCACAAAGATATTATGGGAGACAGTGTCAAAAGCCTTACTAAAGTAAAAGTAGACGACATTCACTGCTCTCCCTTCATCTACTCATTCAGTCACAGTTAAAAAATGAACAATATCAGACAAAATAATAACACCATTTACAGACATTTGTCTGTCTTAGCTCTTTATTCAACTTTACAGGCATTTTCATGTTTGGGAAAACTGTTTCAATGCCTGACCTCTGTTCTTATAGGCTAATAATCTGAAATGAAATTACTGTCTGTCCTGGTTTGGAAATAATTCTGTTCAGTGATTTCACTTTTCATCTCAGTCTCTTCTAACTAACGGCACTTTCTGAAGTTAACAGCAGATTTTCACAAACAGTCTCTGCTTCTAGCAGTGATAATGCCCAATGTTTAGAGTTAGCACCAAGGATTGTTATGCAGAAAGGCTCCAGTTTATACTTCTAGATAAACCAAGGTCACTGCTAAGTCTTGTGTACTACATTGTTTTGGTACCTAAGAGGTTGCACCTTCAGGGAGGAGAAGATAAGACAGGTGACCCCTAAACTGGCCAACAAGGGATTCCATCCCATATACGTCATATTCGGTATAAAGCTGAGGGATCACAAGGGTAAAGCCTCTTCTTCAATGGCTGGCCTCTGAGGAGCAGTCTGCCCGTTCTCACTTTTGTCCTGATCCCTGTGTCCCTGAATCCAGCTCCAGAATCCAGCTCCTGAATCTATTTCCTCTCTGCTGCTGAGCCCTGTCTGCAACTTCCCAGTGCCTGCTCCATGGAATCAGTGGTAATTGTGAAGTACTTATTGGGGGGCTGGGATCAATATTTGTTTTGTATATATTAGTAGATACTGTAATTTATTATTATTATTTTCATTAAATCTGTTTTAGTTTTCTTTTCTAATCCATAAGTCTCTCTCCATCCCTTATTCTCTTTCTCTTTTCCCTTTTGTAAAGAGAGAAGGGTCAATTGAAAGTGTCTCTCATTCATATAGTTTCTGGCCCAGCCCTAACCCTTGACACTGCCTTAACTTCTATGCTCCTTTCCTAAGATTTTATTTTCATCTCTTTCCCCTTTTCACATTTTCATTTCTGTAACAGTTAGGAGTAAGGGAAAAAGCAGTCTGCTCTCCAGGTATTTGATGGAGTGTTTATCATCTTGCCACTGTTCATATGCCATACTTGGAGTAAAAGCATGTATACTGCTTTCAGGATTAAGGGAAAGAGAGTTCATTCAGTAAATGAAAGGCACTGTTTTGGGTGCACTTTTTAAGATAGTGTTTTCTCTGGGTTTGTGTGATTTTAAGGTGGTGGTTTTTCTGGGTTTGTGTGAACACTTGTTTTTCCCTGTGGCTCAGACCAAGATGTAATCCTGTCTGTAAACTCAGAACCCAAAACTCTTTTTATTTTATCTCTTAATGGTTTTTCATGAGACCTGTCTGAAAAGTGAGTAATTGAGAGGGAGGCACCTTTTGAAGCCTTCTGTCAGTGGAAGTATTTCATAATTTTTCTGTCTGTCCAGACAGGCAGGAAGGTTGGAGATGCAGGTTGACATGCTAAAAATCAGTCCCTGCTAGTTTATTCAGAGATATTTAACTTGCTAAATGCCTGTGTTTGAAAATGAAAATGAAATTCCTATATGCAGTACTGGTAGTCTCAACTTTGACTAGCACTTTAAGAAGTGCTGACTTGACTGGCTGTTGTTAGTGGCCTTCCGATGCTGATTATTCTGTGCACTGTTTGTAAAACAGCAGAGAAGTTTCTGCATGTTGTCAGCTCTGTGTTATTAGTACTACTCTTGTCTTCTGGGCTAGAGGAACGGTTTCTCACAAAGCGCACAGAATAGGAAAGGTGCTTTTCCAAAGAGCAGTAGAAAAAGGTTTTTACAATTCCTGCAACTGAGAAAATAAAAAATGGAGAAAAATCCAATTCCTCTTTTTAAGAGCTGGTAATAACTAGTAGTGGTAATACAAATGTAAAGAATGTGGAAAACACTAGAAGACAATACTGAGAAGAACATCTCATTTCTCTGCAAACTGGAAGTAAATTCAAATGTGAAATGAATCAGACATAAGTGCTCAACAGGGAGAAGCAAACACTATTCTTAAGTGATTAAAGTTTAATCAGCTATGACCATGAAAGACAAACAAAAATAGCAGAGAAAAAAAATAAAGTCTAGTTCATAATATATTGAAACAATCAGTATAAAAGACAAACAAAAATAGCAGAGAAAAAAAAAAAGTCTAGTTCATAATATATTGAAACAATCAGTATAATATGAAGAAAACAAAGTGCATACTTAGTGTGTTATATATGTTTATTTCAAGTTTTCATTGAACCTGTTCAGAACACTCAAAAGTCAGAACTCAATGAATAAATCCATTAAAACTGAAGTCATAAATGTGAGACCTGACAGAGAATTACAGTTAGTGCTTTTGGAAATGCTTAACAGATAGTTAAAACAATGAATTATATTAAGATAGCTCATCTAATGGATGCAACAAAATCTTTTGGTAGAATACTTTTTCTTTCCTGATGCAAATGCCCGCTGTTAGTTTATACTGTGCAATTATTGTTTGGGATAGCTGAATTCACTGTAGCTCTAACTTGTGGCTGTAAACCAGGGTTTAAGATTATGTTTGGGAAGAGAAAGAACACTTGGATATCTGTGGGTATGAATTTAGCTATCAGCATAACAACCTAAGTTTGCATTTTTGAATGAATGCTTTACAGTTCATTTAGCCAAGAACGAGGTGTACAGTCTTATTGCATTACAGAGAAAACAGCAAAGCACATTCACCCTCCAGCATTAGAGTGCAGTGAGTTCTGTGTAATTAGTAAGAGTAATTATTTTCATTTAGATGAGGAAACTGAGTTTTGGAAAATGAAGCCCAAACAAGTATATCAACATTTATCTCATCATTGCCATAAAAAAAACCAGTATCTGACTTGATGAAGGTCTCTGTGGAATTAGACATCAAGTCCTTCTCAGGTCTGGATGCCTGCAGGAACTGGATTCAGTTGCTAGAAAAAAGCTATGGTGAGAGATCAGGTTAGTGACAGTTTTGAGATCTGTATTAATTTTCTTCTCTAGGAAGCTCACCCAAAAGACCAAACACTCTTTAAATTCAGATGAGGTGTAACTTGCTGTTCGTTCTGTTAATAAAGAGAACTCTAAGTGATCAAGTTAGAACAAAAATCGAAAGTAATCTCTACCTCAAAAAATGAGGAGTCAGGCCTGAGAGCTGCAGTGAACCCTGAGCAGCTGGCTGCAGTCCAAGGGAGATGTTTTTTCTTTCATCTGTGAGGCCTGGTTGCATGTTGTGGCTTTCTGTCTGTATTATGCTTTTTTTTACGTGACCTGCAGGTTCCCAGAGCTGTGACAAACTTCTCTCTCCTGTCACTGCCACATTTTGCAATGTAGTGCTTGCCCTGAACAGACTCTATTTCTCCCTGAGAAATGGGAAGAAGGTTTATGCCCTTTGTAAAGGGTTCTGCTTTGCCCTGCCTTCAGGAAGTGTCAGAGTCCACACTGAAAACACCAGATCATACCTCTTACCTGTCTCATGATAAAAAGGAAAACTGAAGAGGTAAAGGGGCCAAGCGGCTATTCCCTGGTTCAACTTCAGAGCAGAGTTGCAGTGCTTGTGACATCTTCTAAAGATAGAACTGGAGAAGAAAACCTGCTCAGACCTTTCTGTGAATGAACAGCACTCCTGTGGTCTTAGTCCAAGGGGGAGCAGGCTTTTCCTCCTGAGCTATCCCTGAGGGAGCAGCTGGAGGCCCTTTGACACTGGCAGTGAGCTGTTCTTGTCAGGGTTCTATTCAGACACTGTGGCCTTCCTGCTGTTTTGAAGTTTGGCACAATGTCTAGATTTGTCACCAGCCCTGGGTGTTACTTGCTCAAAGATTGTTTTTCTAGGTTTTCTCTGTTCATTTCTAAGTACATGGGATTTGCTTGCTTGTTCCTTTATAAACCTCTGGGATTGTTTAATATCATATCAATGCCCTCTCTGGAACTTAGCATACCAGTTTGTCTTCACAAGTACATGTTTCACAGACATCATGCAAGGCATACCTCATGCCTTACACTTTCTATATATTGAGTAAGCAAAGTAATGTCTGGGGATTATAATTTGCTATTTGCTTATGTGAGTTGTCAGAGCATGAAAATTGTTTTAACACCACATCTGCAGTTTACTCATTCTTTTGAAAAAACATGTAAAGTTACAAAACGCTTAAGTACCCTGTGTCCAAGTCATCCCTCTATTTCCTACTTTTAGGCACATGAAGATCTTAGGACTGAATGAGCCAATGTGTCAGAGTTCAGCATATTGAAGAACAGTTATTAAGGAAAATTCTCCCCAGCCACAACTTCAACTTGAAGACTCCAGGTACTTGATTCAAATACGGTCTGCAAAAACCTTTTTCCTTCGTCTCTTCATCTGACTGACTTTTGTTGTGTTGGCATCTTTCCTAGTCCTCCTGTGTTCAGCATGACCTTGCTGTAATATTAGGCCCTTCATAGGAACTGTTCAGAATTCCTGTGAATGTTTGCACTTTTCTGACTTTTTTTCTAAGTGAAAATCTCCTTTAGTTATCTTTACTCCTGACTCCTCCATTTCTGTGTCTCCTTCTGGCTAATTCTGCTGTTCTGTTAATTTTTGAGAATGTTTTGGCACATTGTGTTTGGTGTTTTTTTTTTTTTTGTGTGTGTGTGTGTTTTTTTGTTGTTTTTTTTTCTTTTTGTTTGTTTGTTTTTTTGGTGTGTGTGTGTGCTTGTTTGGCTTTTTTTTTTGTTCTGAATTGTTGAAGTAAAAAGTTTGTTATTGAAGTGAAGGAACTGAGGAATTTTAGCAGTTGCTAACATTAATGACAGGTTTTATGCTCTAAAGTATTTCCTTTCACAGATAGTTTAATTTTTTTTTTGTGACAAGTATGAGAAAACTGTGCAAAAAAGAACTGCTGTACTTCTGAAGCATTCTCAGGTGCAGAAATGCGTCTATTTGCTACCCTGTTACACAAATTGTTCTGAAACTGGTCAAGCTGTACCTGATGACAATTCTGCTTTGCATTCTCTTTAGGTTTGACATAATTCCTGATTATCAATAATAAACACAGTTTTGCCATTATATCTGAGGAAAATGGCACATAAGTAGATTAATTAAAGGGGAAATGTTAAAGAAAAAAAACACATACCAGCAAACCCCTCCAGAATTTGTGGGCTGGGAATATTTGTGCTTCATCATAATATGTAATTTAAGTTTTTAAATGACCTATACCAAAACTCTCAACAGCACATTGTAGGTCAGGATGTGCTGTGCAGAGGCTATGAGAATATAAAGATCTTTGCTGTTATTAGGGACCCAGAGAATAGGAGAGGGAAGTAGTAATGGAGAAGAGATTAATTTACTAACATCTGATGCCTGACTTCTTTTTTTTTTCTCTTTTTCATTATTTTTCTGAGTGTGACAATGATGATGTGGCAGATGTCTAGATTGGAAGGCCAATGGCATCCTGTGATGCATTAAGAAGAGAGTGTCCATCAGATCGAGGGAGATTCTGCTCCCCCTCTACTCTGCACTGGTGAGACCTCACCTGGAGTATTGCGTCCAGTTCTGGGCTCCCCAGTTCAAGAGAGACAGGGATCTGCTCAAGAAGAGTCCAATGGAGGGCTACAAGGATGATGAAGGGACTGGAACACATGTCTTAAGAGGAAAGGCTGAGACACCTGGGGGTCTCTAGTCTGGAGAGGAGAAGACTGAGAGGGGATTTGTAAATGTTTATAAATATCTGAGGTCTAAGTGTCAAGAGGAAAGGGACAGCCTCTTCTCACTTGTGCCCTGTGATAAGGGGGAATGGATATAAGCTGGAGCACAAGAGGTTCCACCTTAACATGAAGAGGAACCTCTTTACTGTAAGTGTCACAGAGCACTCGAACAGGCTCCCCAGAGAGGTTGTGGAGTCTCCTTCTCTGGAGATTTTCAAAAACCCGCCTGGATGCGTTCCTTTGTGACCTGTGCCAGATTATATGATCCTGCTCTGGCAGGGGGATTGGACTTGAAGATCTCCAAGGTCCTTTCCAACCCCTGACACCCTGTGATACCCTGTGATATGTTAAACTAGAGCTAACCTGTTGTTGGGCAAATAGCTCTTGCAAACATTTTAATACAAAGAAAAGAAGATCAGGTTATTCATGAAATACCACCCAACTATTTTTCCTCCCAAAATGTCCTGCTGTGTTTGACTTACCTGCTTTCATTAGGAGATTCAGAATTCTAAAACCTAATTCTTTCCTCACCTAAAAATGTTCACCTAAAAACTTCCTCCTAAATTCTCCTATTGTATATAAGTAGTGGCACCCCTTCCCCTGACAGCAGTTACCTCTGTGTTCCAGGTCTGCCTGAGATATGCAAATGCCACTTTTTCCCCTGGAGCAGTTCTCTGGGTTTTAATATACATGTCACCAGCAGAACCTACTTCACTTGCACTTGTCACCTTTTATCAGCTGCTCTGCAAGATGTGTGGATGCTGCCTGTTCCAACTAGCAGCCACAAGAGTAGAAGAGGGCTACTCTGAAATGGCCCTAATTACTCAAAAAATGTCTCAACCTGGTTCCAGATGAGTCAGGGCTGGCATAGTGCCTTGTTTACAGAATTAACTTTCTCTAATGGCTGCACATGCAGTGACTAGGTCTGCTCACTCTTCTCTGAATCCCCTCAGCAGAAATTCAGAATTGTTATCATTTTTAAGCTTAATTTTGGCACAGAATTTCCCTTTCTTGATTGTGAGCTTTTATGAATTGTCCAGTAGAGCCTGCAAATGGGTATGGAGTTGACCAGGCTGATTGTTTGCAGAAGCTACAGCATGTTTATTTTTAATACCTTCATGCTTCTTGTTTTGCGAAGTTTTTTTTCTCCATCTTCAGTTGTTGGTGTCTAATAATGTCTGTGGAGTTTGTCCCA
Organism: Chloroceryle amazona; assembly: GCA_027560015.1. Lineage (NCBI taxonomy): Eukaryota > Metazoa > Chordata > Aves > Coraciiformes > Cerylidae > Chloroceryle > Chloroceryle amazona. The sequence goes on along the minus strand of JANHFX010004786.1, from coordinate 10,587 downwards.
GGCACACCACAGAACTTTATAAAGGGCATGCTGGAGTATCTCAGATCACCTCTGCTTCCTCCTAATTACTCAGTGTACTGTGAAGTCTATTCTTTTTCAAAACTGGGAGAGGGATATAGGAAAAGAACAGTAATTAGCTCTGAGCCAGAGGGCACAAAAGATGACATTTTTCAAGACAGATACACAGCTTTTCTTACAGAAAAAACGGTCATATTTCCATAGGAACACCGTGTCTTCTAATGCACTTGAAGTTCAGATCTTCCATAAGAAAAAAGATAACATAAAGCCAAAGAAATTAAAATCCATGTAGTGGTACACAAGAAATGAGTTATAAGAATGAAAGATGCCAAAGAGAGCTTAATATTGCTTAACTTTTTATTGTCTGAATTTGAACCTTTTGGAAAGTAACCGTTACTGTTTCTCATCAGTGATATTCTACCACCTTTTCTGGAGGAATGAGCCTTCTGTAGAGGAAAATACTGTGTGATCTCAAAAGATGGAAGAGCTGTGGAATACCTGTATTCTTAGATGTGAGATATTGGTGCGGATCACCCTAAATCACAGAGAGATTTATAAGAGGTTTAGCAGAGAAGACGTTTCACAGGGGAAGATGAGATGCGTTCCAGAGTTCTGCGTGAACTGGCAGATGTAATTGCCAAGCCACTCTCCATAATATTTGAAAAGTCATGGCAGTCAGGTGAAGTCTCTCGTGACTGATAGAAGGGACATGTTACACCTATATTCAAAAAGGGTAGAAAGGAGGACTCTGGGAATTACCGACCTGTCAGCCTCACCTCTGTGCCTGGGAAGATCATGGAGCAGATTCTCCTAGAAGGCCTGGTAAGGCACATGGAGGACAGGGAGGTGATCAAGGACAGCCAGCATGGCTTCACTAAGGGGAAGTCCTGCCTGGCAAACCGCGTGGTTTTCTACAACAGAGTGACTGCATCAGTAGACAAAGGACGATGTCCAGTGTGTGGATGTGATCTATCTGGACTTCTGCAAGGCCTTTGACACAGCCCCCCACAACATCCTACTCACCAAGTTGGAGAGATATGGATTTGATGGGTGGAATGTCCAGTGGATAAGGAATTGGCTGGATGGCCACATCCAGAGCCTCAATGGCTCAAAGTCCAGATGGAGAGCAGTGACAAGTGATGTCCCCCAATGTCCATCAAGGGGTCTATAGTGGGACCTGTCTTGTTTAAAATTGTTATCAATGATATAGACAGCGGGATTGAGTGCACCATCAGCAAGGTTGCAGATGACACCAAGCTGAGTGCTGCTGTCAATACACAGGAGAGGGATGGGATGTCATCCAAAAGGATCTAGACAAGGTGGAGAGGTGGGCCCAGGTGAACCTCATGAGGTTCAACAAGAGCAAGTTCAGGGTCCTGCACCTGGGCTGGAACAAT
>JANHFX010004783.1:0-59459 GCA_027560015.1 Chloroceryle amazona | reverse complement strand
TTTTCTTTGGTATTGTTTCCTATTGTTTTGTGGCTTTATTTTTCTTTTTTTTTTTTTTTTTTTTTTAATGCAATAAGTATGCTGTCCAAGTCTGCCAGGAAAATGAATTACATAGGTGTCCCTTCACTCAGCTATCAAATCCTTCTCTTCCAACCAACTAAGTAAAGAGAGAGGCTGTTGCATTCATTAAAAAAAAAAAAAAAAAAAGGCAAGCAAGGTAAAATCGTTTTCATGCAAGCCCATACTAGAGAATCAGGAAAGTATTCATTTTATTTTGTGTATCTAGACAGTGATTTTAATGTTATGTAAATGCAGCAGGCAATTCCTAATCTATCCTGAAATATATGTGTCAGAGCTCTACTGTAGTACAGGTTACTGATGATAAAAACAAGATGTGTTTTTATACAGGGAAGGCACATGATTACCAGCTTTAGAATTTTTTCTTTCATTACAAATTTAAAATAGGACAAGGCAGTGCAATGGAAACTGAGGGATACCACCACAGAAAAAACTAGTTTCTTTTCAGAGTCAAGTTTGACAAGCATTGTTTGCCTCTCTCCTTGAAACCAGAACAGCTAGACATGGTAGAAATGACTTAGACTTTAAAACTGATTAAGTAGAAAAGGTTCTATTAATCCTTAGTGCACCAGTGTTCCTATTTTTTTTAGATATTTATATATTTATTTTTTTTTATTTCTTGTGAAAAGGAAACTTATCTTGTCTAAAGAACATTTCCAAACACTTTCAAGTTGAGGTTGTCATGATAAGGCAATCTTCACATCAAGAAGCTTTTTCAGAGAGGAAGAAGAAGCTCAGATACAGGCAGGGTCCAAGCCTCAGATCGAACTGTCAAGGAAGCTGATGCACAAAAGGTCTTAAACTAACATTTATGTTGCTGTTATATACTTAGGTGTCTTGGTAGAATAATCCAGAGTCTAAACCCAAGATTCATCTGCCACCTCAATCTGACAGCCCCTCAATTTGTGTTTCTCCATTAAAGTCAGCACCCTGCCTTTACCCCATGAGTAAGCAGTTAGACCATGCACACAGGTCGTACATCCACATAGACATCTCTCCTCTGCCTGAGCAAACTCAGCTGTACTTGTGCACCCAGCTGGTTGAACCCCTGCAAATCCCATGAAAAGTCATGAAAAACACTCAGCTACAGGACCTAACTTCTAGCCTCTTCCCTACTTGTATAAAGCTGTTAGGATTTAACAGGCAAGACAGAGACAGCATTACCCTGAATGGTCAATATGGTCAATACCTCAGCAGTTCAATCAATTGGCAATGTTCTCTTACGGGAAATATAATATTCTTCCTACAGTCAGATGGGGAACTTGAACCCTTGTCTCCTATAGCTGTAACAAAGACTATCAGATAAAAATTCATGAGGGGAGAGCAGGAAGCAGGGTGAGAGGAGGAACTTCTGCTTTGTTCTGCCAGAAAAAAAGGAGATGTCAGTGCTGTGACTATCATGTACTAGATTGTGTTTCACAGCAGGCTAGTTATATATGTGACTGATTAAGAGAAGGACCATAAGCTAGTCAACATGAGCAGAGATGAGGTGCTTCCCTCCTTGTGCACTGACCGTGTGGATCCTAGACTGAGAGTTCAGCAACAACTGCTCAAGCCATCTGTGGCTTTTGTATTCAAGTGATACTACAGCTCTCCCCTAAAACTAAGGTTGATTAACCTCTGAGTCAATGTAGAAAGCCTCCAAAGTGCCCTGGTGATACCAGAACATGGTGGTGTTTTTCTTACTCCTGGGCATTAGGCAACATGACATAGAGACAATAATATTCACCCTACCTGGCAGAAGCCTAGGGAACTTCTGAACTGCCATTTTAATTCAAGACTGGATTTACATCTTTATGTTGGAAAGAATTTCCAATGAGGCCAAAGAAGGTCTAGGATCCAGATATGGATCTCAAATCCCATTTCTAACCACATGAAAACTGAGCATTCAATTCTGCCATCCTTTGGCTTGAGATAAACTGGGAGAAACTACACAGAAATATTGATATAATCAAGGTTTCACTTCTAAATGATGCAAATGAAAGGATTATTCTTTTGTGAGATTCAAAAGTAATTTTATTGGGTCCAGAGCTTCTAATAACAGGCACAGTGTACAAGTCTAAGCAGAGAAAACTTGAGTAAGGTCAGATGGGATGGTGAGACTGACAACTGAAGACTGGCTAGAATCCAATCCAAGCAGAAGCAGAGAAGAAACAGTCCACAGGAATAAGGATCTGCAGCACCAAATCATAAAAAACCCCTCCGTTATGGCAAATTACTTCATCTGTCTGACATGCAGACAAGACATTAGTTGAGTCGACAGACCAGTCCTCAGTCAATTTCACATGGTTCTTACACTTGTAGGAAGTTTCATTTTCCAAAGCCTCTTTGCTACCTGGAGAAGTGATCATGGACTTTTTTTCTAAAGTTCTGTTCTCATAGTGACTGAAGTATACACACGTGTTAAGTTTGTGTTCTTCAGTGCACTCCAAAATCCATAAACAAAAAACAAAACCCAACCCAACCAACCAAAAAAAGTAGATTTTTCACAGATTTATGTTCTTATCCTTGATAATGTCATATGGTGATAAATACAGTAGAAATTTTATAGCAGAAAGGAAAATGCCTTCTTTTCTTTCCTTTTTTTTCCTGTGAGAGAATGGAAATATTACTTTTGGAATTGAATGAAATTCTCATTTACAATCAGCTGAACCCTTAGCCCACTTCAGTCTTTCTTCACATATGGGTTTAAACTTACAAACAACAATTTGTGTATCCAGTGTTTACTGAGAAATGATTTATACTTGAATAAGCCCAAAAAAGATCTTTCAATGGAGAAGTGGGGAACACCTGGCATTCTTATATAGAGATGCCTCACAGTGGCTAAATTGTACTGGTGAGATTGCATTGACTTTTTGAATGGCTAAGATTCCAGATAGCTCTGGACACCAGGTTAAAACTCCCCAAAATGACATAGGATTGAAATACAAGCCCATGTTTGAAACTGAGTCTTATAAGACGATATGTGTTATTATCTATGTTGGACAGTTTTAGCCTCCAGCCTATAGGGAAGGACCAGGGAAGCAATACATAAGTATATGGAAGCTACGTATTTAGAAAGCAAAATTGTTGGTGAGCATAAATCAGCAAAGCTTAACTAAAATCAGCTAGCACTGTACAAGGAATCTGTAGATCCCATGCTATTACCAGAATGCATACTTCATTCACCTAATACCTATACCAAAATTAGGCCCATTACCTGGCCAGATAGGGCTTGCACAAACAATCTCAGGGTGTTTTATATACTCATGTTCTGTGTTAGTGAAAAGACAATTCTCTCTTTTCTTGACCAGAACAAGAGTTTCAGTCTCAGGACAAGAGAAGAAACTATGCCAGTATCTTGCATATAAACAAGCAGGCAGTCTGATGATGATGATCCTTTCAAAAAATAGAATCAAAAAGAAAACCAAGCTTTTGTGAAAGAGACTAATGAAAGACTCTTTCATTTCATCAAAATAATCATGACTATTTCATTTTGAGATCACTGCTTATAATATTTATTCAACATTACATCAACATTTATAATGTTTTAAACAAGTTTTATGCATGGCCAAATAATATGTAGGCATTTGCAAAACAATTTGTCAACATTGCCTCTGAGGTGCGTTTTAATAAAAATGTGAAATTTCATAAAAGGAAATGTTTAAATGAAAGCTTTCCAGTAGAGCCAATAAGAAATTTAGCCGAGCAAAAACAGTACATCTGAATTCAAATGAGCTGTAAATACACAGTATCTAGCAGGAGTCTGTAAAAGCTGTTTAGTAACATAAGCAATATTCTATTGCACTGTGTTAAAAATTAGCTGTTTGAGGAAGGCTAAGGCATCTGGAGCCTGTAATTTCATATGAGCTGTGTTCCAGGGAAGGCTTAGTTTGGCTGATGGTGTCAGTGGAATCAGAAATACAAGCATTTATCTAAGTAATTGCATAGGAGAAAACATTAAGAGCTTGGCACATGTTAAAAATGATTCCCAATTAAAATGTTATTTAATAAACAGGCCCATTTTATTGCTCATGGACTGAAAAAAAAATTAGTAAGTGACTGCTAAACAAGTAATTATAAGGGTAATAAAGCTCTCCATTCTGATTAGGGAAAATATTCATTTCATGACCATTCAGTGATCCATTTTCTACCACAGCTGTCAAAAGAGGCAGTCCACAGCCATTTAGAGATATACTATTGTTACTGTTCTTATGTAATACTGCTATTACATTTTATAACAGTAATAATGCTCTCAGACTAGTCCTTAGGGTAATTACAGCTAATCTTGCTTATACATTAACTGCTCTTGAGCATTCCTTAGCTCACAGGTAAACTGATGCAATTTTACTAGTAAGGTTGTGAAGTACAGGGTGGATTTACACCTTTGCACCCCTGTCAGCACCACTCAAAGTCAGCATTCCCAGTCAGTTTGTGGTGAAGGTGGTTTCCACCAGCTCTCTGCCCCTAGTCGTTAAAGTCTTGGTAGAAGGGCCCAAACCTATGAGATCACTCACCTTTCTTACTGTTAGCTGTGTAATTCACCATCCCTCCTGGCACCCCCACAGTATATGGATCAATAGTTTGAGAGATGAAGAGTTACGGGGAATAATAAAAAATTACAGAACAGGTTTAACACCTGGTAAATGAACAGATTTTTAACCTAACCAGAGATGTTAGGTTACCTCCCTGTCACTAATTTAAGACGCTGTTTCCATTCAATTTCCTCTGTTCAGATGACCTCCCCATAACTGCACATTTTATCTTTTCAGCTCTTTCAGGTAAAGGAGACCTGAATTCTACTACTGTGGGAACCTGATTTGTCCTCCAAACCATTTCTAGCCTTCTTTGTCCTATCTAGACTTGGACTTGCTCAGTCATTGAGATGACTAAATTCACTCACAGAAGGAAGTGCTTCCCCAGCAATTTTAAAAACAGGCTGTGTGCCATCTGTCTTATCTGTGTGCATTGGCGGAAACCAGGTATGACATGAAAACAGATTTCATAATTCAGGTGGCCATAAAAATGTGCTATCAATTATTCTCTGCTTCCTTTTCCAGTAACTTAGTTATGGGTTGTGATATAACACAGGCGAGCAACAACTCTTCACCTCCACACTGAAAATTGTGATGCCACATTAATAAATACTAGCTGTCCATCCCCAAGACAGTGTCACAGGAACAGGATATGTGGTGGTAGGCTATTTTTCCAGTGTCATTTGTATGCCATGTGTTTACCTTACCTAGTCTACTTGGCTACTTGGACATTATCTGCATTTTTTTTTTTTGCCTTCAAAAGATGTGTCTTTTTTAAAACAAATTTGCAGGATTAGTCCCCTTGCACCTGAAGGAATCTCAGAGCAATGTATGAATTCAGACAGAAGATATTAATGCTTTCTCCACAGTTAGCCTTGATGGTACAGGAGCCCCCAAAGACCCTTTGCCAGCACCAGAGTGCAGTTGGTAGCACATCAGGAGGCTTACCAGCTAGAAATGATGGTACAGTATTTCTTGCTACTCTTGTGTGATCAACAGCAAAGGGAATGATTGTGCCCAGTTCACACTCTCCCTTGTTTTTCTCATTTTTGCATGGCATCAGCCAGTGGATTAAGAGCTAAAGGCTGAACATTTCTTATCTCACTCGGCAAACCCATCGTATTTTAAAAGTCACTTACAGGGCTTCAAACTGAGAACCATAAGACCTGTGAGTAATCCATTCTTCTGGAAAAAGTCAGATGAACACTCAGTGTAAGATAGGATTGTTGGGAGGTCACTGTAGGATTTGAATTTAAAAATAAAGACTTTTTAAAGGACAGATGTGCAAATAAAATTAGAATTCTGTAAAGAAGTCTTTCATTGCTGGTGGTTTAATCCTGCAGTTCTCAGAGCTTTATCTTCCAGTTCTCATCTGGGTTACAAGAAATGGGGATGGAAAAGAAAAAGGTAGGACCTGAAGGCCTAAAATACTAAGACATATATTTTTATTTGATATACAAATGATAGTGTATGTAAGTTTGGTTCAGAACTTGGGTGCCATGTAAGGAAAATCTGGTTTTCAACTGAACTATCTTAGAGAAGATTATTAGTCCTGTTGCTACTTAAAAAGGAGATTGAAAGTGTAACAATCTTTGTTGTGAAGTACAAAAAAAAAAAAGGGGGGGGGGGGGAGAAAATTTTAAATTTAAAATCAAGGGAGAGAATTTCCAAGATTTGCAACCCCTTAAACAAATTACTGGGTACACGTCTATATGTTTGATGACAGAAAAAAAAAAAAAAAGGGGGGGAGTAGAAAGAAATTCTTAACTATAAAGTCAAGGAGATGAATTCTCAGAATTAGCAACCTCTTAACCAATGTCCTGAGTCTCAGTACTAGACACTACTTAGGAAGTGACTTTATTTTATATGAACGATTTTTTTGTGTATTTAGGGCCTTACCTGTCTTCCTCCAATATGTGCGCTACCAGTTCTGTCATTTTGAAAATGTATCATGAAGATCACCAGTGTAAGAAAGCAACAAGGGCAAAATGCAAGAAATATGCTATCTGCCTACATTTTGTAAAATTACTCATAGCTTTGGGTGCATTTAGAAGTACTATTCTTTAAAGGGAACTTAAGAAGGAACAACTTAAAAGACAATTACCAAAATGCACTAGTTAACGTGGAATAAATTTAGCCAATAAGACACTCTATATCATATCCTTGGGGATGGGCTGGAAAAACAAAAGTATCCAGATTCTTTCTCTTTGTTTTTGGCTTTTTCTTTATTCTTTTGAGGGAAAACTGCTCCATGTGAAAATTACAGTCCTAAGCACTACCCCAGAGAGGATGAGCACAGGTGTTCCATTTCTCAGTCCAATGGGAGAGCAGGACACAATTAGTATTCTCCCTTTTACAAGAGGATTGTTTGTTCCTACTTTTTTTCTCCATTACAAACCTGGAAGGCTAACTTGCCTTCTTTAAGAATTTTTAATTTAAGAATTATTAATTATTATTTAGAACATACTGTATTTTGCCAGTTAAGACTATAATGAGAAATTTTAGATCTTATTTCCAGGAGCATCTTGGAAACTAAAGCAATTATTTTGCTAAATAGACTTCAGTTCTCAATTGCATATCAGCAGCAGCTGCTCACTGTTCAGTACAATAGGTGTTCTAGCCGTAGTTCCATGCTTACACAGTTCAAAAGGGACAAGAGAGGTTCTTTTATTCAGGTCACCCACACTTCTATTATTGCACTTGGTTGATGTACTTTTATAGGGAAAAGTGTAGGCAGATAGAGCCCTCCTCCTCCACCCCTCCGCCCACTTATTGCCATAGTATTTCCCCCCGGCTGAAGCACTAGATGTTCCAGATGAGACAGAAAACTCCAATGAACAGGAATTTCTTGTTCTTCAGACTCTGTTCTTAAATCAGATTGTCCCAAGCTCACGTCCACTTGTTGCTTTAGGAGCCAATGGAGAATTTATGTGAGAAAGCTGCCCTGGCTGCAAGGGCTAGACAGACTCTTACAGGGCTGTTTCTGTCACTCCTACCATCATGACATTAATCATCCTCTGCTAAGGCCCACACTTTGAAACACTGCAGACTTCACGTGCAGCGAGGTTGAAAGAGGGCAACATTGTAATTGTAAGGCAGAAATTTTTTTTCTTTACAACATTTATATCTGAGATGGTGTTTAATAAAAGAAAAACACACACATGTAAGGCATGTTAAAGAGGCATTTACTAGTTTAATGGATACGTAAAGAGATACTGTAATATGGTAGCACCTATGGAATACATTGGATTTTTCCTTAGGAATCTGCTTGGAGAACAGTCAAGATCATAAGTCATTCTCCACATTCCCACACAAGTGTTTCTCACGTCTAATCACTTCACTAGGAAAGCTCAGTGAGAAGGTATGTATTAATATCTACATAAAAAAAATAAAAGCATAGACTTACCCAAGTAAGTGCATACTGCAGCTCCTCCTTGAATGTAGATTAAAAAAGGAAGAGTTTGAGAGATTTAGTAGAACACTGTACATTAAATTATATTTAAATTCTGCCTAGTAGTAATTCAGAAACCATTGCTATCAATAGATACTCTATACTTTACAGATAAAATACTTTTCGCTGGCTATGGGTATATCAGCTTCTTGTTTTGCATAGTAATATCTGATTGCCATATATAAATTCTTTATATCATTTTTTGTAGAAATTCAGTCTTTAGCAGCTCAAGGCCCACTGGCAGTGAGTTAAATAACCACCACAGCAGTTTTGTAGTGTACACTGCCAGGATTGGTGCCTGGAAAGCAGGAAGTCATGGAAGCTGTATTTGACCATTACAGTGACCACTGGCAGAACTGGACATCTGAGAATACAGGATTTTGGGTTTCATATTATAACCTGAAGACCAAAGTAAAAAAAAAAAAGGCAGAGCAGATGCTTATGGTAGAAAGCTGAGGATGTAACTATTCACACAAATCTCCACTTACCATCATTGGAGACACCAGAAAGATTCCTCTTAAAATAGAGAGTCATACAAGAAACAAGCCTTACTTCACAGAAACTCCAGGTAACAAGTTCATCTTTACTGATCAAAAAGTTGCAAAACAAACCCTAATAGATAATAGTTCAGTTTAGGCAAGAAAAGCAGTTCTAGTAGCAGGGCAAATAGATGCCAGCAAAGAACATGTGTGCAACAATCACAATCCAGTATATACATTGTGGAACATATAATGAAAAACAGAAGGAAAAATGCCTGGACATAAGGCAGGAGTAGAAGTGACAAAGGAAATCTAACCACTTCATGGCCACCAGTGGAGTCACTGCAGAATGAACTGTGAAACCTGACAAGAAAATGTGCCACTAAACTCAGAAACTTTCATTGGTCAGAATATACTGATGTTGACTATGGAGCTGCATTGACCCAAACCCACTGATTATTGAAAAGAAGTCACTAAGCATTACCAATGGATCTTCCCTATTATGTCAAAGAAGATGTCAATTTGAGATGAGAGGATGGGATAATAAGAATCTGCTTGGTGACACTCAGAAAAAAAAAATACAGATTCAGGTAATAGTTTTGGTGGTCCTGTCTTTAACCTCAGAAGTCATGACTCAGTTAGGTCACTACCAATGAGAAAGTGTCATGAATAAGTCCCTGTGGTGTGGATGCACACAGCTACAACACACACATTTGAAAGAAAAATGTTGTGATACAGAGGTAAGGCCATCTCAAGCCAAGCAAGCAGTGATAACAGACACTCTGAGTAGGGGATGATCTCCCAGTGAAGACACAGATGGCTGTGGTAAAGCAGAGTGGGTGTATTATCTTGTGACAACTTATCTCTGTCTGTCACTGAGGCCCCAGGGTAGACAGCTCAGCTAAGCACCAGGTGGGAGAGGAGAGTCAGGGCATTTCAGAGATGGTGATATTTCCAAGATCTGTGGTCTGCTGAACGGAGGGATCTGTGGTCTGCTTGCTGCCTGGCAGGGGTGGACCCATGCATGGGAGGCAATTGAGTCTCAAGGGTGAAGAGGAACCCGTTTTAACAGGTTTAAGAGCAGATGTTAGCTGGGCATTACACATGGAAATATGTCTGACATGAGCTAGGGAACATACTGGTTGGTCTCATACAAAGAACCTGCTAGGACTGTCCAGGAAACACTATGAGACACCACAGTGCTTGCAGCAGACCTTACAGCTTGTCTAAATCTGCTGTTTAAAACCCACCCTAGGAAGAGGCTGGTACAGGGTCATTTCCTTCCTGGTCCTGGTCCCCATGACTCCAGGACCACTCTCTTGGTGGTCCTGGTCCCCATGACCCCAGGATCACCAAGTGCACCCCCTGACCTTCAAAGGAGTAGTGACCAGGGCGGTAGCTCAGTGCAAGTGCACACAAATGGATCTGTAGCCTTAAAATTTGTTGCAGACAACATCTGCCATTTTCAGCATGTAATACAGAGATGGGAAGGGGGAGATGCATTCTGCTGATGGTGATGGGGGTATTCTGAAAAACAACTGATGTGAAGTCATGTAAAAAGAAGCTGAGGATGTCAAATTGTCCATGGTTGCCAGTAGGCATGCAACACATGTTCTATAAAGTGCTTGAGTAACAGGAAAAGAGAGGACATTACGCTATCATCAGGAAATAGGAGATAATGAAATAGATGCCAAATAAAGAATGCTAGTTGCAGACTAATGAAATAGTTCCCCTTTTCCACCTTGCTTTTCCTTTTTTCTTTTCTAATTCCAAAACACAGTGCTTTGTCCAATACACCAACTCCTTTTTCATTCATTGGGTTTGAAAAAAAAATACATTGAATTAATATGCTGGTTACAACTATTTTTCTAATATATATATAGCTCTTCCATTTGATATCCTAAAGCTGCTAAAGATTGTAGTACCCAAACCAGTGGAGCCTAGTTTGTGTACAAACTCACAAGTGTTCCTTGAATTCTAATTCAGGTAAGAAAATGTGTGTCCAATTCCTCCCTTAGCTTTTCTTCTGTGACCAGAAGCAATTTCCCATTGTAAAATTAAGATGATGCACACTCCTTCCTCACAGAAGGAATCTCCTCTACCAGAGAAAAATAATTTATTTTTGAAAAGCACATCCTGAGTTATGTAGAAGTTGTTTCAACCCTTGTTCAGTGGTCACAGTTAGCCATCTAACTTATCATCTTCAGGGAGAATAAATTGCAGGTCCCATTCAAAGCTGTGTTATCTTTCCCCTGCAATTTCACTGTTTAATGTCTATAACTCAAAATCCTTATTTAAAAAAATATTGACACACCACTCATTTCCCCCCAAGGTAGAGGCCCCATTTGTCTCTGAGCCTCTAAGGCTGAGAGATGCTCAGAGAAGGGACTCCTTCTTTGTACCTGTTTGTGAAGCATTCAGCCCTTCAGACTAGGAGATCTCAATGCAAGTAAGAATCCATCATTAGTGCATGTAGAAACTCTCAATTAAAAAACACCTTACTTTGTTAAAAAAAACACACAACAAAAAAAAATCAAAAAGAATTCAGTTAAAAAAAATTATAAAACAAAACAAAACAAAAACAAAAACAAAAGAAAACCAAACAACATTCACTTGAAATTTGTAACTTTCTCCATTACCGGATATCAGCTTGAGAGGAGGAAGTTTCTCAGAGTTGAGGAATATTGTCTAGTCAGCTATATAGATTATAACAATAACTCCCATTGTAAGTAACAGATTAACCCAGCCTTGGCAAAGCTCTCAGCCGTGGGAACTTTCCTATCACATATGACTACTGGAATATATGACTCTTTCTACGTCATTCCTGAACAACCCATAGGGAGATTGTCCCAGCATGCACTCTGCCAGCTCACAAAGGGGAGCTGCAAGCATAGTCACAATTTCCTCTAACCCATGTCTTTCAGTCCTACTTTTCCTCTGCAACTTCATTCATACAGCTCAAGCTTCTCATTTAAAGCAAACACCTCACTCCACCTCCACACAAATATTAGCAACTTATTTTTGCACCACCTCTTTGCCTCGCACTCCCACTGACAGGTTTGATGGATGTGGCGGCTGAAGCTGACCCATCTCTTCCCAGTGCCTCCCAGCTTCAGGATGCACTAGCTCACTCCCACATGGCTCACTTCCTCCCCCATTTTGGTTTCATCACCTCCCACTGACCTCGGCAGTATAGTCTTGACTATATATAGTAAGGCGCTCAAATATTTCTCACGTAATCTGGGTGGGCAGCAGGTGGGAGAAGAGTATAGGTAGGGAGCACTATCAGACTTGCCTCAGAGAGTTACTCTTCCTAAGCGTCAACCGTTTTAGTGTAAGAACTTTGGAGTATACCTTTATCTATGGAGCAGCCCTTAAACTTGAACAATTATGTACCTCTGAATGTTCTTTTAATTATGAATGTTTTATTATCTCCAAAGAGAAACAGAGAAAAGCTAGATATTGTTCTAAATTTGAAGTTGCTTTTTAGATCATATCTTAAACATCATTTACTATACATGTCATATAACTAGTGCCAATTCTCACAGTACCATTCAACTACAGACCTTACTGGAAAAACTGTTTTTCCTGAGGAACTAATACAAAATCCCAAACCAACCAAACAAATCACCTCACCACAACCAAAAAGCTTTTTATAACAGATTTCAAAATTTGGAATTTTTCATATAGGTTGTGATTTTCCTTTTTCAGCCACTTTCTTATACCTATTCCATGCTTCATATATTCACCAGAAATGGACATTTTTCACATAAGTATTTTCTTTCCACAACAGAAATACACACTTTTTTCTTTTTTTTTTTAACAACCTTCTCCAACATTCTTGTGATCATTTTCTCAATCCTTTGACCGCACTAGAAACAGCCTCTGCTGACAGAGCCCTTGTGCTAGCACTCCCTTATGCTACCCTTCCTCATATAGTATATATATTGCCAGAAAAAGGATTGCAGTGGTTGTTTGCACACCCTGGAACATACATGTGGCAGTGCCATGGTTAGTTTCTCACACTTAACTAATGCAGCAATAGTCTCAGCCCAAAAGTGCTCCCATTGAAGCAGAGTTCTGCACTAACTTCACTGAATCTTTTCCCAGTCTGAGCAGCATTACACATTCCTCTCAGCATTACACATGGACCTTTATCCCTCCTACTCCATACTTGCAGCCCTAGATGAAGCAATACTGAGGAAAAAGGAGCCCTAGCCTGGATTTTGAGAGTACCAGGCTACTGGTCCTATGTAGCTTAAGGGTACACCCTTGTCTATGAATGCAACTCTTTTTCATGAGGTAGAAAGCAAAATCCTATCCAGTGAACTGCAGACCAGAGACATGCAGGTGCAGACCTTCTCTGAAGCACAAATGCAGTACATATATAAGCACATTGGCAGTATCGCCTCAGTGAGACGTGACAAAAACAAGGCAATATGTGAAGACTCCTCCTTTAAAACCTAACCCTTCACCTGTTGACTGCAATAGCATTCTGGCTTCTCTAGGAACAAACACAAGCCATATGATAGCACTGTGGGTGAAAAATAGACCTTAAAAAAATTAATAAATAAATAAATAAACCCAGAAATCATGACCAGCTGTCCTCTTATAAGATGATCTTATCAGGGTTGAGTCACACCAACTATAAACTAATCTCCAGGAAACACACACACACACACACACACACCCCATTACTCCTGCTCTGGAAACTTTTTGCCAGCAACACCTCATTTCTGCCTGTGTGTCACAGACACTCTGTGATACAGTAGGGAAAGCAAAACTCAACAGTGAGGGATCAGTTAAAGCAGCTCAACAGGGTGAGGTGCATTCTGAATTACCACCACAGTATTCTTCAAGCAGATATTTCTCAAGAAAGATAAAACTTATCTGGGTTCTCCATCCAGCTACATCCTTTGGTGCTGCTTGTACAGCACAGAGGGAGCTAGGAGAGCTTTTGGTTTCTCTAAAGAGAATCCCCCTGTCCACAGGGATCGTCTACCACCAATAAGCTGTCAGCAACTTCTCCTGTTCCCACGGCAGCTTTACTGCCTCCTGTGATGGATCAAATGCTACCAGCCATAGTGGAATACCAGGGACATGAGGAGGAAGCATCTTCAGGAGAAATCAGAGGCAGAAGCTTTTCAAAGAAAGAGAGAATGAAAAGGCCAGGCAGCAGACCAGTAGAGGAGGAAATGCTCCATACCTTTAGCTCTTTATATGATAAAAACAATATGCAGAAGCCACATGGCTGTAGATAACTTTTTATCAAAGCATAGACAAAAAAAAAAATCTGTCTTCAGCTGATGATTAAAGTGATTTCTGGCATCTAGCAGAATTAAAAGCATCCTAAGAACCATAACAGACTCATGTATTTAAAGAGAAAACATGGAAATGATGAATGATGGGCAAAGGAGAAAAAAAGACCAAGGAAGTAAAGACCAAGGGCATGATGCAATAAGCATCACCTACAGCCCGGATTAAAAACCTAGTACTCAACAAGTTTTCTCAAAATAAGTTATGGAAAGAGGTCATTGATGTACCTCCAAATCAACCTTACTGCTCCTCTTGATTAAGTTGCTATGCTACAGATTTAACATTAGATTAGTATTTCTGTGTCTCCCCTGAGCACATGGAGGAGGGCTCTGATTCCCCATTATCTTGTCTCTTAATGGACTTCATGCAGGCCACATGCAGAGGAGAGTGTGAGAACTCCTATGTCCATATGGCCAAATACCCAAGTGGGAAATACTTCCAATGGACATTGTCCTCTGCTTATATATTTCCTACAGTGGATTAGGTGATTATATACTGTATCATGTGGTTTTGTAATGCCATACATTTATACAACTGCAATTATATATCATATACACACTCATGGGAAAATATGCATTTTGCAGTGTATGCTCCCATTAAATTGCTATGCAAGTTGCTTCCAATTTCAATTGAGATTTTTTTTTCCTGCAATATTTTGTGGTATTTCTCATTTTTAGCCAGTACATGTCTTCAGGAACGTGCAATACAGACGAATTTTAAGTGTTGAGTTCCAAAGTCAGACTTTGGGGGCATGTGGAAAGAAAAGTCAATTCACAAAGCAGAGCCGCAGTTACTGTTAAGCTTCACTAGATGTGTGAATTTGGGCAAATGTATGCTTTTTTTTCCTTAGTTTCCCTAAAACTAATGTGGGGCTCTATTGATGGAAAGTACTGTAAATAGACCAAGGAGCTATTATTGCTCCATACTAATTAACCCTTCAGGGAACCATAAGCAGAAAGCATAAAAAGTGACCTAGCTTCTCATCTCTTAAGTGGCTGGACTCTAGGCACTTTGGCAGAGCAATGCAGGAAAGTTTTGGGCTAGGTTCTCAAAAGGTAGTGGGATACACAAATACAACATGTATGCGCTACTGGTATCCATTCTGCTCAACAGCTGCCTAACCCTGCAAGTATTCTTGTTTATTCCAGGCAAATCTCTGATCTCCATGCAACTGCTAGAGTCCTGGCTCCTGCCAAGCCATGGTGGGATTTGTATTACTTCTAGGTCACTGGCTCTTAGTCCAGCAAATCCTATACAAAAGAACAAATGGCAGTAGTAGGATAACTTTACACATATTTAATAAAAAGTTTGGCTAAGATCCAGAAAATGCAAGTTTGGGCCCTACTAAGAGATGCAGAGCATCCACTGCCCAGGTCTGCTGAGGAGAGAGTTTCCCTGTGTCTGAGGCACATATGTTGGTCTAGAGAAAGAATGAGAGCGATGTTTGCAAATTGGTCATTGCTCATGGCTTCCATACCTGCCCTGCTTTGGTTTAATTTACAAGAAAGAGAAGTGGTTTTGATGTAAATATGTAACTCTTGTAGAAGGAGTATGTGGCAGTTTCACCATCTGTTTCCATCTTGAGAGATTTGATGTTATATCAATACTAACAACCCGTGTCTTTGCTTTCAGATTCCTGAAGGGTTTCAGCCAAGAGTTATCTATAAAGGAACACTCATCTCTCTCTAAAGCATTTTTGGAGTTTGTTAGGGCCACATCCTTGTACACAGAATGAATCATATATGTCTCACAAGGACACAATGTCAATTTCAAGAAAGCGCCCTTTCCAACTCTACATCTATTCTACTAAATTCTCTAGTAAAAGAAACCACGGGTGGGCTTCAAAATTAATGAACAGGTATTTAATCCATGAGGAGGCATGAAATTGGGAAGCAAGGCACAGGAGATGGAGGAATCCATAGCAATGCCTTCCAATTTGAACTCAAAACTTCCAGTTACATTGCATGTTCACACAGTGTAAGTCCATGTTTCTATATGACAGCTCACATTACTGAAGCTGTAATCAGTTGGGCATATATGGAAGTAACTGGAGGCTTGCAGTATGGATGGTCATATGCTGGAAGTGCAGTATCACTTGTCCCAGACAAAATTATCAGTCCTGAATGCTACATCAACAGGGACTGACTATCCAGATAATAATGACTGCTTAACTGCCATTCCTTGATTTTTAGCATATTAGGAAATCTGAACAAATTTAACTCTCAGTTAGCATGTTATTTTTGATGGAAAAGTTTTAGCTTCATGGCCAAAACATTAACAAATACATTGTTACAGACATTTAATGCATTCAGCAGATCTCTGCTGCTGTGAAGAGTAAAAGAAAAAAAAAAAAAAAAGAAAAAAAAGAAGCCAGTCATTGATCTAACCTATCAGTTTGCCTCAAAAAAGCATGAAAGAGTAACGAATAACTTCAAACCTGTCTCTAACTGCCTTCTCTGTCTCTTATGGTTCCTCAACATTCAATGTTTGATCAATCCCCTTCAAATTAAGACCTTCCTTATCACACTACAAGAGACCCGAGTATCTAGAGATGGAGAAGAACAAGCATTTTTCTTATTACCAGTGAAATTTGTTACTGAAAATCATCTGTAATTCCCAACATGGGCCAAGCAGCTTTGAAGAGTGAAGAATCATTTGCCATCCCAAAAGCCATTTCTGTCCCTTCTTTGCTCATGATTGCTACCGATAGTAATGTCTAATTTTTTTCTGGAAAATAGAGTGACACTTTTTGATTGTTTTGCCATCAACATGCAATTGTTAAATGAGTCAGCATCTCCTTGTAAAACAGTAGTAACTTCAGTGTGCTGAATCACAGTTCAAAGGTGCTCTAAGGTTCTCTTATCTGCACAGGCAACACATTTTCTGTTTGCTTCAGCAGGGAGACTATTATTCTGAGGCTGAAAAAATGGTTTTGTGGTCTCATGTCTTATTCTGAGATCAGCATTTAACTGTTTCAGTTCACTGCATCTGCACCTTCACATGAGAGTTTTAATTCAGTTTTCAAAGTGATGGTTACAATCTTCCCAAGGAAAATGTATAGCCCACCCAAACTGCTAAGTCCATGTTGTCACAGGCTTGGTTAATGAGTGTGGGCAGGGAAAGGTCATGCAAAAAAGAAACTGTGAAAAAGAAACTGAATGTTTAGTTTAGATTAAAAACAAAACAAAAAAGTTAATTGACTATGAGGCATTGTTTGCTCTGGAATGAAATACCCCATTCCTCACATGTCCCTCTCCTAGAAAACCCCATCCCCCTCTATGCCACATTGACCTTCCTGTGCGCCCCTCTGTCACTCTGCCCTCCCCATTTCTCTTCCCACATCCTTTGCACACTTAGTTTAGAGGGAAGCAGTGTGCTCAGGGGCTGCCTTCTGGTGACAAGTGCCAGCAGCCCAGTGATACGCAGATGCCGGCTGGTCAGCTGCCCTCTGCCATTAGGCTTAGCAGGGGCCAACTTCTCTCTGCTTTTTCTCAGTTCAAGATCTTTTTCTCCATAAAGACACAAATTCTCTAGAAAGGCTGACAGGAACTTAATATACTTGTGATCCCTACATCACATCAAATTTAGCTGAAAGTCACCAACCAGTTTGCCTGCTGCCTAAGGGGGTGTAAAAGCTCAGCCCCATAACTCTCACACCCTTAAGAATGAAGTCAAGAAGAAAAAAAGATCAACTATAAACTCTCTGTATTTGAGGAACATGGTAAACATAGGTACTGGGCAAGTGAGATTGAAGTTCAGCAAATGTGTTAATGTTACATTGGCTAAACCTGTACTTTCAAGTCTTTCTCCATTTCCTTGCTTTTCCTGACAACATAGGGGCAGTACAGCTCTAGGGGAACCAAGAGCATAGGCTGTTTTTTTCCTCCCTGTCTACAAACTGTCTTGTTTCAGTTGAAAACAAATCCAGGGTTTTTTCACCCCATGGTGGGACTTCATTATATCACAGCTTGTCATTTCTGAGCCAAAACCTCTTTGTGTTGAAACCACTGGCAGGACTGATTTCACTGGGACCAAGAGGTTCCTACATCCATGCTGCCAAGTGAGTTCAGATGTGGGGTTGTGAAGTCATTCTCAAAACCAGGGCTCATCTCCAAACTCATGAAATCAATCCCATGCAATTTTCCCACCAACCTCATGTGTGGAAAGAACAAATACGCTTTTCCCTGTAGAGGTAGAAGCATTCAGTCACCCTATCTGCTATTAAGGTATAAGAAAGTTTGCACTTTAGCATTCATTCTATAGCTCAGTGCTTTGGTATTAATCATTTATTGCTCATTTTTACTTAGGGATTACTTTGGTAAAATCTTTCCTTCATATCCTCAAAGGAAACCGGAATAAACGATTGCCAAATGCCACATTTCCCATTGGGAAACAGCATCTTCAACCATCTGAACACTTGGTGTACGACTGAACAGCAGAGCTGTGCTACAGATAGTATTTATAGTACATTTTATGAGACCAGAAGTTGTCAGTTAAACCACGAGAAACTAATAAATGGGCCTAGTGTCATTTGAGTTGTTGACAGGATATAAGCTCATGTAAGGGGAACACCTACATTTTTGTAGGCTTCTTTTGCATGAATAAATGGTTGATAGCTGTACTTTGTAGGAATGTTTTGAGTAAGGAATATAGTAATTTCCTCCACTGCAATAGTAATGATCATCAGATCAATAAAAGACATTCATTATATAGGCATGTTTAATTCTTGAATATGATGATTGCCAGTAACCTCTATTTTACAGTAAGTGTTCTCATATACAGTAGTTTTGTTTGGTTCTACTTCGGGTTATCATTAATACTTAGCTACATGATGAAAAAAATCATATCTGATGTAATGAGGGAGCTCATCAGCCCTCCTAACAATTCAGAGGGCGTGCTTGAATTTGCTGATGGAGATGCAGCCCCTCTAGCATGAACTGACCTAATCAAGACAGCTTCAACCTAGCAGTGCTGCAACAGCAGACTCTAGTGCAGGCTTGCTCTGGCTGCCCCTGGAACTCCAGGTAGACCTGTACAGCCCACATTGACATTTTGCTGACGTGGTTACAGTGGCACTGGGTATTCAAGCTCAACTGAATCAAGGCAGAGCTAGAGCTGTGATCACACACAGCACATCCAAAGTGCAGTGCAGAGCCCAAAGAGCTTGCTCTGGATTCAACTAATTCTGCTAGTAGGAAGAAATCTCCTCCATAAAAGCAATTCTCTGACTATGGGCAGAAAGCTGGGCAGAAAGCACAACAGAGATACTTTGCTGCTCCACTCCAACCTGGGATTTCTCTGATGTGAAGGGAACAGCTGAGTTGCAGGCTTGCTTTGGCACTCTGGTGTGGAGGATGCAAACCCACTCTGTCCCATGTGATTCCTTTCTGCAGCCAATGTGAAGGCAAGGTGCCTAACAAAACAGCTTCACAGGAAGCCTTGCCAGCTTAGGTCACCTGTGAAGCTGGGTGGCCCTGGGCATTTGTGTTTTGCATAAATATGTAATTTTGTCGTAGTCAAATGAACACAAGTAAGTTATTGTGAAAGATATTTTTTTCTTCTTTTACATTCCTTTGATTGTCTTTGCTCTAGAATGAAACACAGATGCCCTTATAGTAGTCATCTTGAAACTAGAAATACTCATTACTAGATACAAATGACTGATATTTAAAACTCCACGCTACTCCTCATGGTGTACTAACTGGAATGAGTCATTATCTGGGACATTTATCCTACATTTGTAGTCTAGTTTTTATTTGAAAGTCCCTAGGAAGGAATCAGGATCTCTCAAAAAAATACCCTACACCAGAAAGTACTGCTATCCCCAGATGGAGAACTAGGGTATGCAGACAAAAAGCTAGGTTTCCAGAATAATGACACTGATACTCACTTTGCAATCTAGCAGAGCTTGCTGCTCTGACTTGAGCACTCAAAATCCCTACAGAACACATGCAGAGAAGCTACATGCTCAAGCACAGGACCCCACAAGAATCAGCAGTTGTCTAGAGCATGCAAAACCTGACAAAGAGGAGAGTGCAGCTACAGCCCCAGCTGAGAGATCTGGAGTCATTTTTCCTACAAGGATAAACCTCTCCCCCTTCCCTGAGAATGCAATACCTACTGTGAATTAGGGTTCTAAGCTGAGTAGAAGGTGAGAAATCTTACTTGTAACTAAAGGCTTACAGGACTCTTTCAGAATGTGGAAGTTTTCTTCATCTGTGAGGACTTTAACCTGTTTCTCTGATGAAAGTTCCTTACCGATCAGACCATAGGCCAATCTGTATCTAAACCTTCCTTATATTTGTAGGTTAGAAGATGTCTCCCCAGCTTGAAGTCACTGTCTCCAAGCTGGGGAAAAAATCTCAATGACTATTAAATATAAAATGATTAAACATTTATTAGAAGCTTTCTTAATAAGCTCTAAACTATCAGCCTAAGTTCATATGAGAAACCTTTCAGTGTGCCTTTAGGCATCTGCAAACTGAAGACTGTAACAATTCATTTTAATTTCTTCACTTGCATGAAATTTCTTTGAAAATAAGACATCTAAGAACAGATCACTGGGATATCATAATGCTTACCAAAGAGGAAGAATGTGAATGTAAGCATGAGTGGATTCCCACATAAAAGATAATCAGGAGAAATAGAAAGCAAGGGCAATTTTAACATATTCTTTTATCTTTTCCTTTATTTGGCTACAAAGATGATTTACTTTAAAAATAACTGGGTTTGCTATGGCAGAACTATTGTAAGCAGTTATCTATCCACTCTCCAGCACCTAGCTACCAATTCACTAGTTTGATGCTTTTTCACCCACTTGGTATCAAGCCACAGCATTTACTTGCCCAGCTTGTAGCAGACTGACTGCTCCGGGGATTTCACTGCCTGAATTCTGTGACTTCAGTGAGAAACTAGCTGGGCAGTCTTTATCAATGGGTATCACAGTGTTTTATTATTATATCTTTGGCTCTGATTTCAGTGCAGACATGGCTCAAGTACCCGATCTACCTACGAGAAAACAGGCCTGTTCCAAGCCCACTGAAGTCACAGAATCACAGAATGATAAGGGTTGGAAGGAACCTCTGGAGATCACCTAGTCAAACCCCCCTGCTGAAGCAGGTTTGCCTAGGTCAGGTTGCACAAGAATGTATCCAGGTGGGTTTTGAAAGTCTCCAGAGAAGATTCCACAACCTCTCTTGGCAGCCCGTTCCAGTGCTCTGGCACCCTCTCAGTAAAGAAATTTTTCCTCTGCTTAAGATGGAATTTCCTATGTTCTAGTTTGCACCCCTTGCCCTTTGTCCTATCACTGAGTGCCACTGAAATGAGTACCACTGGCCCCATCCTCTTGATACCCACCCTTTAGATATTTTTAAACATGGATAAAATCCTCTCTCAGCCTTCTCCAGGCTAAACAGACCCAGGTCTCTCAGTCTTTCCTCCTAAGAGAGAAGCTCATCATCTTTGTAGACCTCTCTCTGGTAGATCCCTGTCTCTCTTGAACTGGGGAGCCTAGAACTGGACACAATACTCCAGATGTGGCCTCACTAGGGGGAGAAGAACCTCCCTCGACCTGCTGGTCACACTCTTAATGCATCCCAGGGTACCATTGTCTTTCTTGGCCACAGGAACACACTGCTGGCTCATGGTTAACTCTCAGATCCTTCTCTGTGGAGCTACTTTCTAGCAGGTCAACCCCTAACCTGTACTGGTACATGGGGTTATTCCTCCCCAGGCACATGACCTTACACTTGCCCTTGTTGAACTTCATTAGGTTCCACTCCACCCAACTCTCCATCCTGTCTGGATCACACTGGGTGGCAGCACAGTATTCTGGTGATCCAGCCACTCCTCCCAGTTTTGTATCATCAGCAAACTAGCTGAGGGTACAGCTCCATCCCTTCATCCAAGTCATCAATGAATATGTTGAACAAGAATGGAGCCAGTACTGACCCCTGGGGAACTCTGCTAAATACAGGCCTCCAAATGGACTCCGTTGCTGATCACAGCTCTCTGAGCTCTTGTCATTCAGCCAGTTCTGAATCCATCTCCCTGTCCACACATCTAACCCACTAAGTCAGCAACAGTTTTTCTGCTGGTTGGCCATATCACACTTAAATCAAATTCTAACACAAATAAATCAAAATATTTAACAAGGCATGCTAAATAAGGACAGACCTCTCTTGAGGCTTTTATATCTTAATTTTAAAGTCATGTCTTTGGATAAGAAGAAGGCGTAAGGCTTTAGGGTGCAAAAATGTAAGTCTATCTTATACCCAAGTATTAATCATAGTCTATCTAAACACTTCTTTTTCAAGATCCTGACTACAGTCCATGCCTTGAAGATAAGACTACTCAGTCCCTAATAACCTTTGTTTTGATTCATGAAAAAGAATACTTAAAAATGCAAGGTGATAATCAAATTACCCATTGCTTAGAAGCTGGCAGAGTTCAGAACAGTAACCACGTTACTATAGATTTTCACATCAAACGCTATGGACTTTACTGTGACAGCTGCAGAGCCTCTTCTAGTTTTAGTTCCTAGATGTATGAAATTCATTTCCTCCACTTCTTGAGGCCAATGTCCAAAGTAGGAAACAAGACAAAACCCCAAGCTAGTTCCTGTGTCTAGCTTCATGACATGTCAGACAGCTTTGTGAGGTCGGAAGTTTGAGGTTATTTTTTTCTGTTTTGGTTTAGGGAGTGGAGGGACTGAATCTAAAATTTTTCAGTAGAGTTATGTCTAGATAATGTGTGTGGGATTTTCAGGTGGTCAGTACGTACCCAATTCTGCACTCAGTGGTTATTGATTCAGTAACAGCAAAGTTCTCCATAGCTTTTCTTACCTTTTCTGCAAACCCAAGACCAATATCTATACATAGATATTTATAAAGCCATGGGAATTTTGGTTTTGCCCTTAATAGAAAAAAACTTTTACCTAATACCCTCATACACCTCTCCTTTCCTACTTGTTTACACACCCAGGCACCTGCTTCTCTCCTTTGACAGGTATTTGTGCTCTGCTCCTTAAGTGAACCTCTACACTTCTTCCCTTTACTGTTCTTCTGCTGTCACCAGCCATTTAATCCTCATCTCCACTTCCTCCTCCAGTTGCTGTATTTTCCAACCACTTCTCCCTCTTTCTCAAAGTTGTCAAGGTTCACTGCCTTGGTTGCAATCTTTTCCACACCACCAGTGTGCTCATTTCCTGTTCTTCCCCAAACCTCCATCTTCTCTTACTGCTTCTTCCTTGAGTAGGGAGTTTTCAGACCAGGATTACAACTCAGGGATGAAGGCTGTGTCAAATGTGGGCCACTCTGAGGTTTTTTTCCTGGAGCAACTGTATGGTATGGGAAGACTTGTCAGCCTGGCTGTGCTGATAATGTCATGGAGGAAAGCAGCAACTGGTCCCAATCTTGAGCTTTCCCAGCACTTGGGAAAGATCCCTTCCCTAGGGTGACCCTGCAAGCCTCACTGGGACCAAGCCTTTCCTTCACCTCTTCTCTTCAGCAAAGTCAAAATAACAGAAAAGGGGATATCCAGCCATTTGCTAGGCCTGGTTATGTATTTATTTACTGGAATGAGCATCTCATGTGATGAAGATAAGCAAATGCATAATTATTCATAGAAAGGCGGCCAGTGACTTCCACCTCTCTGAGAGATGGTGGTGCTGTCCTGCACTTGCCTGGCAGAACTGCTGCAGAAGGCTCCAGGAAATACACAATGTTCACAGTTGAAGGAAAAAAAACAAACAACCCATCCTGTATTATTTTAGACAGCCTCAGCTATAAAAAAACATAGTTATGAAATCAAAAGCCACAAACTCATTTACTTAATGACAAGAAAATCAGTATTTAAATTAATTTAACTCAGAGACAGCCTTAAGGAAAAATCTGTTATAGGGTAATTTAATTTTTTTTTTGAAGACTAACTTAATACTGACTTTTAAGAAACCTTTTCACAGCCCCATACTCTAAAAAACCCAATGTAAAGTATGTACCTTTGGACTGCTTGAAGAGCGGTGCTTCTGGAGATGAACCCTCCCACCCCCTGCTTTCCAGTGCCACCACACCTGAGGACTGACAGGGATTCACCTCCTGTCCCCCAGACTGCACCTGGGCTTTGCACCCAGGGCCTGGTGGCGACTGTGCCTGACCCTACTGGGCACAGACCTCTGAGAGGCAGACCTGCTGGAGCCTGGGACAGAAGGAGGCCAGGTCCCATGGGCTGGAGCTCACTGGGGGGTAGTGGTGCAGGGTAGGCTGGATGCCTGACTGCAATGGAGCCCTTGACAGTGGGCAGAGCGGTGGGTGAAGGGCCTGGACAAGGCAGGGTGAGATGTAGGGCTGTGTCATAGCAGACAGGCAGGAGGGATGCTTGCCATTTCTACCCCAGGAGGGAGCTTATCCTAGAGCCAGAGTATTTGCTGTCTCTGTATAAAGAAGGGAGATGAGAAGCTGTCTGACCTTCTCCCCTGAGCAAGAGGCAGCTCTCTTTCTTATCGTTTCCAAATCTGCCTTTCAAATCCATTTTCCACCCAAAACAGTGCTCCTTCCAGACGTGCTACTGGCTGCCCGCAGTGTGCAGTGACAGACTATGCCTCACAGGGCTCTATCCAAAGAGTATTCTGGACCATGGGTTTTCACTTTGCTGGACTGATTCATGAATGATACCCTCATGCCTTAATATCAGGAGCCCAAATAGCTCAGTCAGAGAGGCGAGACTCGGCTCTCCCAGGGAAATCCCTGGGACTCTGGTCCTGGCTCTGTGTGGGTATAGGGAATGTCATTTTTCCATCTTTCACTAAAAAAAAAAGTGATGTTAAACTGCTCTTTCTTCTGGCCTCCCACCCCCAAAAAAGGAAGACAGAAGACAAGGGCACCCACCAGGTTAAAAAATGGTCTTTGATTATCTTTCAGTGGAGGTTAGATTTTTTATATGCTGGAAGGATACAGCATGCCCCATTATATATTCTCATTAATAAACCATCCCCCTACATGACTCTCTTAATGTTGCACAATAATTTCCATTCTAACCCACTCGTCTCAGTCACCCACCTAAACTGCTTGCTCAAATTTTCATCCTTCAGGTTAAAAATTTCCATGCCTGACCTCTGCATGAAGCTACAGCTTTTTGGAAATGTGAGATAAAACTGTCTTCTGAGTATGAAGGGAAAGGAAAACACATTTCTTTGTGTCAAAAAACCTCAAGAACAGAATAAAAAACCCCATCACTGCTTTTTTCATAGCTCTCGGGATGGTGTGAGATGAGATCAAAAAAAATCATTGTAAGAAGAGTCTTGTACAAATGCAGAGTATTTCTTAGGCTTGAAGGCAGCTGGGTTGGACTCGACAGCAACATGCATCTGTGCATGCCTTTGTAAGAAGCTGAAGTCCATGTTTATATGCTTTTTTATAGAGAAAGAGTGCATAAAGTATATACATTTTACATTATTATACTTTGATAGATGTTTATACTTCTATATATTAAAAAATATGTATATGTAAGTGTGCACTGTATTCATACAGATACAGTATATGTATGGTTGTAAGGTGCCTATAGAGAATCACACATTTGAGAGCCAGCAATGCAGTGACCAGCAAAGGCACAGCCAGGATGTCAAGCACTCGCCATGCTCCCATCCAGACTGTCTGAGGTAGAAAATGTTGTAAGTCTTTGATAAAGCAGTTTTAAGAAAAGACAGAGAGAAGCTACTTTTGAGTATATTACCTGAAGCACAAATGGTTGGCCTTATCCTATCCCTACTGAAATAATTATTTCTTTGTTCTGAATGTATTTTACTGAAATAAAAAAAGAATACAAGAAAACACTGATCAGAAGTCCTCTGTCCTTCTAGAAATGCTCGTCAGATCATGGGTGGTCAGAATCCCATGGCCTTTCTCCAGTTCCAAACTAAAGGAAAGATGCCCCTGTCCTGACTGCTCTCCTAATGAGATGCCAGTCAAGGTTCTGGCCTGCATAATTTCTAGAATGTCATGTGATGGGGGCTTAATAACCTTGGAGAGGATCCAGAATGAAAAATGTGTCCTAAGAGAATATTTTCAATCAGCATCAGATCTGTTTGTGAAACAGTTATGAAGATGAGGTACCTGCATATGCTACTCAAATTCTATTGATAGGTCCTGCAACTCACAGATACTTGTCATACATTCTGGACAGTTATGTATTTTTTGTTCTCTTACTGTACAACCTTACTACAAATGGAAGGAGGGAAAACTTGCCTCAAGGTATTTAGCAAAACTTCAAACAAACACAGAAGAAAAAAAGAGCAGTCTTACAAAATCCTGTTGCTCTCATTCTCTGGTATTATTAATAAGGAAGTTCAGTGATCAAAGTCAAGTTTCTGGACTTCATAGAGGAAGACTTTTCAGGATTTAAAAATTTGGGGCTTTTTCCAAAAGACCCAACCTTAGTGGGCCTTCCTGGTTGTGCTCTGTGTGTTCTGCTGGCAAGGCATATTTGCTCAAGGCTAGAAACAGTGCTTTCCTATGGAAAAGAAACAATTTTCTAGATATTAAGTAAATTAACCTAATTCTAAATCCTATGGATTTCTCCTGCAGTAATCAAATGCCTCAAATTAAACATAAGTTAATCATCTTACTTAATTGGGATCTCAGCAACTCCTTCATGGTTCTATCATTTTTGAAACATTATAAGCAATTTGTATTTGTGAGTAGGACTAAAGAGGCTTTCCTGAGTGATGGAGTAGAGGTGGAATGGGCTGATAACAAAGGAGCTATTAAAACATCATTGGAAAAAGCTCTATAGTTCATGCACTGGCTTAGTTAATCTCTATAGATTTTTTACTGCTGTTGCTGGAAGGCTGGTGTTGGAGAGGGAGAGAGAAAGAATGCAATCTTCTTTTTTTGTACTTCATGGATCCTTAACCCTTATTTAAAGATGACTTTGGATTTCAGACCAAATAACTGTTCTTGTAATTATATCAAACAGTTAAAAAAAGTGCTAGTTAATGATGTTCAACATAAGTAATCATGTTAAATAGTGAAATTTAATTTCTTAAAAACTTAAATCCTCATATCTTTTGGAATGCATTGTACTGTAGGATGTCTGAGTAAATTAAATTCTCCCCTGCACACTAAAGCATCAATTTCCTTATGGTAATTATCTGCTAGATTGGATCTGTCAGTAGCAGGGAAGCATGCCTGACATTATACCCTTTTTACAAAAAATGATTACAAAAAATTAAGACGAATGAGTAAAATTAAGGCTGCGGCTGGTAAGCCTATATAAAGCTCTCATAGATCACTTTACATAAGCTACCATTGTACTGGATACTAAGCTTTTAATGACTAGTTGCATAATGAGGTGGAGGCCATTAAAGAACAGCAGAGGTAACCGATCACAGAGATAAGAGCTAAAAAATGATTTTCAGCCAACTAGAAGCAATTTATTATACACAAAAACACAGCTCTAACTGAAATGTCTGGATAGATAAGGAACCTTTGAAAGTTGACAGGAATTCCTTCTTGGGAAAGTTTTACAAATATGATGGGAGCCTGTGTCTGTCATATTAGATTCTTTTTCTCTGCTATTCAGTACTCCAGAATTGGGGTGGTGGGTTTTTTTTTTTTAATACAGCTGGACTGTAGAACTGCATTTCATTAGCCCACTTGAAAGGTAAATTAGAGTGAAGAGTGGATGGTATAAAGGAAATTCACAGCACACCACCAGCGAGAGGTGTATGGAAGCAGGTTAGTTGTTGCACGTCAATTGATACCCTGTCCTGGGCTAAAAAATAGCATCCAGGCTGCAGAACTGCCTCTTGGGAAGGGGGATTAGGGTTGCAAAGTAACATACTGCTCCCAAGGAGGTGCAAAAATGAATATGTAAGTAAATTCTCTTATAATGAGCAGTAACTCAAGGCCAAAACAGAAAAAAGCATAAGTGCCTTAAAGGTAGCGCAGGGTCAGAGTTTGAGGTATCCCCATCTCATAGAGGAAACCACATCTCTCTAGACAATGGGAATGTGGGAAAGTGCCTAAGGAGATGCAGGAACTGCAGGCACAGGTGAAAAACTGTAGGTGGGCTGTCTGAAACACTAATGTATAGCCACATTAACTCAGCCAGTGGGAGATACACAAATATGTATCTCTCTCTATATATACACACATGCACGCACACAC
Organism: Chloroceryle amazona; assembly: GCA_027560015.1. Taxonomy (NCBI): domain Eukaryota; kingdom Metazoa; phylum Chordata; class Aves; order Coraciiformes; family Cerylidae; genus Chloroceryle; species Chloroceryle amazona. Next base: position 31,459 of record JANHFX010004783.1, on the reverse strand, counting down.
ACCAGTGTATTTACTGTGTCTATTGTTTACAGGGGAGTATAACTTTTACAACATAAAAAAGTCTACAAGAGACTTTCTAATCAAGAACAACCAGGGGTAGATACTTTATCTTCTTTCCTCCCTCATTCCCACATTGTCTCATTTAAGTATCCTGCCTTAAAGGATCCAACAAGGTCAGATAAACCATAAGCTGTTTGGAGATAGAGGAGGTTACTATTCACAAATTGAAGAGTGTCTAGAGGAGGGCCACAGAGATGGTTGTAGGCCTGAAGCACATTGTCTAAGGACTAGGGAACCTGGGTTACTGTAGCCTGAAGAAAATGAATCAGATGGGAGGGTGTAACTGTAGTTTTCAACTAACCAAAAGAAGGTTACAGACGACCCACAGCCAGATATTTCTGTAAGGTGAAATGCCAAGTGACATGAGACAATGGTCACAAACCGTAACACGGACAAGAAAGGAAAAGATGTTCACCGGAAGAGTTGGAAAGCAGTTGAATGTGTTGCCTGGAGAGGTTGTGGAGTGTCCATTCTTGCAGATTCTTCATAATCCAGCTGGGCAAGACGCTGAGCAACATGCTTTGGTTTCACCGTTGGCCACATTTTGAACAAGGGGTGTATACAGACAATCTCCAGAGCTCCACTCCAATTTATATTTTTCTAGGACTCGGTGATTCTTTTCTAAGGCTTACGGCCATCTTATTCCCATTGCAGTTATGAATCCTACCCATAGCTCTTCTTTCCAAGGACATATCCTAATTCACAGGGCACAGGTTGCTTGGGGAAACTGAAAGTTTTTGTTATTGTTAGTTTCTGGAACTTGATCTGAGTTATGTATGCACTATGCCAGGTAATTCTGTGCAAGCTCTGAGCAAATTTCTGCAGCTGTGTCTGTGTGAGCAAATTAAACACCACTGGGGACTGTTCGTGGCTATACAACTGGACCAGTTATACTATCAGATTTTTAGCATGGCGTCTGGCCTATTTCTGGTACATGCTGAACAGCATTCTTCTCACCCACTCAAAAACATCACAGACATAAATTTGGAAATTGGCAGGAGTTTACCAATTATTCTTATGTGGGGCATCCCTGTTTTGGAGTCTCATTTAGTTAACAGTACGGATGTTGTCTTTCCTTGACCCAAGTGCCATCAAGTGGCCCTTGATGTGTTCTAATTCACCAATGTGGATGCAGCCTCAGTGTCTAGGGAACCTTCAGGCTCAAGTGTCAACTTCAGGATGCAGTGGCAGTTGTGCAGCTTGATGTATATTGTGGGCAGGATAATTAATCTGTTTTTGATATGAGTAATTAAATCCCCCTTGACTTCTGCTTTAGGCACATATCGCCATCCATGCACCTAATCTCTAGTCATTAGAAAGCTTCAGCCTCATTTACATATCACTGAAGTAATTACACACTTTTGCATTTTTTTTATATTACTTTCTTTTGCTTGGAGCTTGTCCAGTTTACTGGCAAGGCAAAGAGTTTGAGTTACCTTGCATTCACACAGCTTTATCAAGGCTGTCATAAAGACTTTTCTTTTTAATCACTTACATTTGTGATGTGGTTTGCCTTCTATGAAATTTTCAGTCCTTCTAGCCATTTTGCCTTTATTCTTAATTATTTTAACTGTAAATTACTTTGATGTACATCCTGCTGTCTGCGTCATTATTTGAGATGTGTATATACTGGCATATTTACTGTGTCTAACTGACAGTGGCTAATATGATTATATGTTTTTTTCATTGATATCTGATCTGCTAATTAAATTGAAATTATTTTGATTGGGGTGACTCTTAACCAAATTATTTATTTGTCCCACACAAGGCTGTCACCAAAAAAAAAAAAAAAAAAAGGAAGTAAACCTAGGAAGTTCTGTGAGATTTCACGATTCCAGCTCTTCAGGTTTGGTCTGGAATTAGAGAAACAGAAATAGCTAGAACTGCAGTTAGCGCCTGCAGGAGAAGAAATTAGCTCACATTTTGATTTCAATACAGAACAATTAATACTAAGTGCACTTCTGTCTATCCCCTTTCCTCCTTGATTTTCTTACTTCTTTACAAAGCAAGGTGGTCTTATCCCCATACTGAAAGAGTCTGAGTGAAGAGGAGAAAAAGGTTAAGAGACCTGAGAGCATGGTGTCATTAAACTGGAAAGCCGTAGCTCTCAGGACTGTATCTGGCTAACTAACTGGACTGCTCTTATTTCCAATCTTGTGTAGCCTTTTTATCCTGAACTGACTGGCAGTCACTGGTGAACTGAGCATGATAGAAAGCTGCAGGTAATTTTATCAGCTGAGAGCTTTACTTTTACCCTGTGCAGAATACATTGAACATTCTTTCTTCAAAAAACATAGAGGTCCTGTAAGAAACAAGTGCATTTTTTATGGAGAAAGTCTAAAAATGTGTTGGGTTTTTTTTGGTGGGTTTTGGTTTGGTTTGGTGTTGGTTTTGGTTTTTTAAACTTAAAGTAATGGACTTACTAAATGCTTAGAAGTTCTTGTTGAAGGAAATGTCTGGATTTAATAGATGAATGTTTGCTTTACTGAATTAGTGCAATTTTTGCATATTGTTAGACTTCCTATCAATAGTTAAATAGTGAAATAGTTAAATATTTTAACTAGTGTTGAATGAGTGATCTATAGGGTATTTAATGGTCATTGATAGAAATGAGAAAGTTTACATCATAGGATTCGGGTGTGTGCTGTTCTAAAACTGAGAGCCATCAACATGCCTGTGCTCAGTTTTTAAGTACTTTGTTATATAAGGATGATTTTGTGAATCAAAGGGCCACATTAAAGAGGAAAGAAGCTGCACAAATGTGATTTTATTCAAGTGAATAGTTCCATTGAATTCTTTCATAATGCTACTTGTGTGGTTTAGATCTTTATTAGGAAGTCCTGGAAATTTCATTTTGTATTCCAATTGTGAAAATGCTGAAGAAATTCACAGCAAATTCCTAAACTAATGAGTGTATATATAATATACACATACAGATTTGTTTCATGGAGAGTAGCAACAAGGAGCTATACAATGTCTTTTATCAAAAGATGGGACCTGCTTATTTTCATTTTAATGTCAGCAGAGATAGGACACCGTCAGAGGCTTGCAGTGTAAGTCATGGTAAAAGGAACACCCTTACAGTGCCCTAATGTTATCCAGCTGCTGAGTTAGTGATGCTCCACAGTTGCACACACAGGCAAACGAAACCATCAGTCACTAGAACGTGGGCACCTAAAGGCCACTGACATCTAGGGCCTACAGGTGTATATAAATACATGTCACAAACTTACTACATATGCTCTTTACTAGACTAAGTAATGAGCACACAGCAACAGCTTTGTCTGGTCCTATAAGCAACTACACTTAGGCCTGATTCCTATTTTTCTAAGAAACCCCCCAAAAAATCAAATTTGGTAAATGAGGGGATGATTTGGGTGGTTATTTTACTTTTCAGCCTTTAGTGAGACATTTCTTCAGGCTGATGTCAGACCTGATGTTTTTCAGAGAAGATATGAGGTGAAGTCTTAACTTCTTACCATCATTAAATGTCACTCAACAGCATTTGCAAGGGAAGGAGTTTCCTCACTCCTTACTACAAAGACAGAAATTACATTTTCTAAGTACAGACAGACCATGGATGAGATGATAAGCAGCTGCCCTGCCTTAGCATGAGACAGGTCATGATTTGGGAGCAATCCCCTCATGGATGGCTTGATACACACTTTTCAGGACTGCTTTGTATTCCTGCACACTGGGGAAAAGACAGAGTTCTGTTCTAAAGTGTAAGCCAAGGCTCTCAAGTCCTGCATTGCTGGGGGGACAGCAAAGACAACAGTGGCTGAGAGGTGCCGAGATCCAAAACAAAGAGCTTTTAGACACCAGTGAAGGGCAATATGCCACTTAAATGTTTTCTCTTCTACTCTGCCAAATTTCTCCAAGTAAATCATACTTTCTCTCTCAGCTAATTCTCAAAAGCAACACAAATGCTCTACCTGGTCATGATCTTTTACTATTTTTGATTATATTTCATTAAATAAAAAATGCTTCCATCTACAGTGAAAGAAAACAAAGTTTCCAGTTATTATATGGTTTTTGTTTCTCTCTCCTCTATAAGTACCTTATTTTCTCCAGTCATTTTCAAGATTTCAGGCTAGGATCACCACAGCCTCTTATACCATATTATTTTCCTACCATGAAGTTGTTTATGTGTATTGTTTACCCAACAGACATTTCTCTTTCACATAACTAAATAATTCTGTGAGAAGATACAGGCCACTGATTTTTTGCAATTTGCATCCCCATACTCTAAGCTATGTTGAAAGCAAAGCTCTTTGGTCCTCTTGCTTTGGAAGTGCATTAATATTTCTATGACCTTTACTAGATGGCAGATAAGAAGCATTAGGAATAAAATAACAAACAAACCAAAGGAAACCAATTTTTAAAAATGCATATTTCTGAAAGGAAAAGAATCTAGTTTAAAAAAATATGAACTTTAGCTAGAGTTATAATAATTGTTCTATTGTAGCCTATTTTTCCACGTCAAAATGATCTTTATGATCAATCTATTCAACATAATGCAAAAATGTGTTTGAAGGGGTTTAGTAGCTATGCATACAAAAATATATAGATATTATTTAGAGATATTTAGGAAAAAATAGAATAATCTAAGACATATTTATTTACTATGTACATTGAAGTGATCACATTAAAAGCACAGTCACTGTGCTAACAACTCCTTTTCACAAAATGACTTCAAATCATTTAACTTTCAGAGCTTTTGGTAACAAAAAGAGAAATTCTGTGAAACAAGCTGCAAATATAGTGGCTTTCTGTGTGGTGTAAAGGCTGTGCTTTAGAAGACTGTATGTTCTGAAGCCTTTAGAAGATTGTAGAAGGAAAACCAACTAATTTCTACCCAGGAAACCATTTCCCTCACGGCAGCATTGTTTTTCAGTGGTTTTACTACACACCGGAAGCCTACTCTGTTCCTGTTCATCTAATGTGTTGAAGCTATAACTCAAAGGAACAGATCCAAAAATGATTTTTAGTGACTCGAAATTTCACTGTTTTATGAACACCATGTTTAGATTAACAGCATCTATGATTCAGCAAGGCGTTCAACAGATAGAAAGCGGCTGTCCCATGAACTGAAGTATTTGTTCACTGGTTTCCAACTGGAGGCAAACTCGAGATTTTTTAACAGCAACCCTCTTTCATATACTTTATATCATATAGTTCATATCATATGCCACAGTATCAAGTGAAAGAATATTCGGGTGGTGCGGTAAGGATTTTGTAGAAGAGTCAGAAAAATTTAAAATAGCAATAACCAGTTCGCTATACTATGAATCACATGAATCTAGAAGGGTTCAGATTAAATCAAGTGGTGCTATTTATAGTATTGACATGATGGCAAGAAGCCCCTTCTGTCTTTACTACCAAGAGCAATACTATTGCAGCCAGTAGAAACAGGGATATGCCTTATATTAAGAGTGTCACATACATGTATTTTAATTATAAATTTGTAAGTTCTTCAATATATGAAAAGTTTCCCTCCTCGAGGCTTCAAGGAATACTATCTTACAATTTTAGGATCAAAATACAGATTTGTGAAAATCCTAAGAACTTTTAACGGTAAAACCAGTTTGAAAACATGCTTTTTCTTGTTTTAATTGCTCTATTTGAAGTGAAACAAGGGACTTCTTTATAGTTTGGATACAAGCATTTGCCTGCTATTTGCTCTTTAAACCCATCAGCTTGTTGTTCTTCGTTCAAATTTTCAGAGAAACTGAAAGTAGCTAGAAACTAACTTTGAAAAATACCTTTCCTCCCCACTCTTTATTTATTTCTAAATGTCCTCAGCGTGATCCAGAAATATGGAGGAGTGTAAATCATCCTTATATTTTTTTTTACAATTTTGATTTATCTAGAGGATTTCTTACATACAGCTTTCACTCACTAGATGTAGAGATTCTGGCTCTTAATCAGTCTGTAAAGTCAGAGGAAACTATGCTGAGATATTCAGCTGAGAACCTGCCCCAATTAAAATATAGCTCCTATCTCCTTAGATTATTTTGCTTTAATTATGTCATGTGTAAAACGTTTTATATATAAAGCAACCAATCTGAACTTACTCAAGCAATGGCAACTGTCTTTGCAGTCACTGTTCTCATCCCACTGCTGGTTTAAAAAGGTAATCAGTTTTCATCTGCTAGTCTGAATGGAATTTAAGTTTCTGTTCAAGATACAGGCTGTGATGCTGCACTGCACTGCACAAAGACAGTTTCTACATTCTTACCAAAGTCAGGTCACTCTCTCTGCACTGCAGAGTTGAGACTCTGAAAGATTTAATTGGAATCCTTCTCAAGCATATAACAACATAGCCTTCATAACCAGTAACAAATTTGCAAATATTTTTACATGTTTTCAATAGGACATAGTAAGTCAAATTTGCAAGAGACACTATATTTTCATCTAAATATTCACTGACTTGTATACCTGTGTGACTGCAAAACGGACAAGCCCAAAAGGTAAAGGCAGGTTGCATTGTTCCTGTACTTGTACATATGCTTTGATTTTGCATGTCTACACGTAAGTTCTAATTTAATGCCTACAGAAAAACTGAGTAGATGAGAGCAACTCTTTTTAAAAACCTAGAATCAGTGATCTGTGCATGAAGAAAATATAGAAAGCTAGAAATTGCATAGTTTCTGTGTTAGGTCAAACATTTCAAGAACTGGAATCTTTCTGCTCCACTTTAGGATAGACAATCTGCTACAGCCTTATTAGGAGAAATGGTATAAGTTAGTGCTTGTCTTGCTTGGCTGGCATTTCACATTCTCTAGGAACCTGTATATCCTCTATGACTGAGATTTGCACAGTAGTGTCAGGGATTTGGATGCTCAGTTCCCATTATTGTTGCTGAGGATCTAACTCCTTTGTTAAGGGATGTTAATTCTTTCTGCAGATTTGCTGTCTTCTGGCTCTGTGGTTTACGTTCCCTACCTTTCCGTGTTTTCCAATGAGTCTTCAGACTGCTCTTAAAAAGGCCTTTCACCATTGGTGCATTTTAAAATCCCTCACAGAAAGCCCTTAAGTGGCTATGGGAAAGCTATTTCTTACAAACCTGTTACACACATACACACACATGTAACTCAAAAACCTGGAGAAAGCCTGTGCTGGAGAAAAGATAGCAGGAGAAGTAAAAGAGGTGATTTGGATAATACCACAGGATTTAGGACAGAAACTTCTGAGCAAACTGTCAGGCTGTCCAAATTAGAATAAACTGTTTGGACTATTTTGGCCCCTAGAGTACACTAGAACTCCCTGACCTACACATTTGCATTTGGTCTTCTCTTTCTCAAGTATGCAACTTCCTCGTGTTGTCTACACCAACATCAGAAAATCAAAGTGCCAAGACAAAGACTGAAATACTGGCACTCCATTGTCCCTAATTAACCATCTTCAGTTTAAGTATAAAAGGATTTAAGCTTGGATGAAAGCCACACAGTCTTAATTAGCCTTCAGACCAGAAAATATAACCTGGCTACTTTTATTCACTACTACACAGATAGCCAGTACAGGCAAAGATCAAAATCTCACTCTGTGACTTTTAACCATCTTTGCAAGGCACACTTAAGACAGCTGGTGAGAAAGGCTGCTGCTCTGTAATATCTGCTTTGTTAATAATACATTTACATACTGTGTCCACTTGTGTATGTGTATATATATACACACATAAAATGTTTACGTCAATGGATGAAACATCTACGGCAGCATTTTCAACCTTAGTTAACAAGGCAATCCAGTATGAAGAACAAGCTTCAAGCCTTTGACTTACAACTCCTCTTGTTTTTAATATGGTTTTAACTGTCAACAATAGTAAGTCATAAATATGAGAATAATGTGATGAGGACTACCACAAACACCCACTTCTATGTTATTTTATTTTTGTTCTGTGTTTAAAGTATCCACACATCTTCACACATTTCCTTCCTCCTCCCTGTCAGACACCGAGGCTCTCGGTTACACAGGTAAAAAGGACTGGCACTTTCTAAACTATGATAGTTTCTCATTCCGTCTTGTTGAACGAATTCCGAGGAATAACTGGAGTCACCACTTGAGAAAAAGGTGCCTGGTGATTCTATTGAGATGAGGATTTTTTTCCATGTTTTGCTATGTATCTGCAGTCACACAAAGACAGAGAAAAAAATACTTTTATAACATGTTCTTATATTGCTAAGCACTCCATCTTCTTCCCTCTCCCTGCTTTCTTCATAAACAGTTATGCCCATTGGCATCAGAGAATATTAACAATTTTCAGAATTCCACAGCATTAAAACCAGCCCCCTTAAGAATGAGAGTGGCAAACCTTCCCAAGCTTTAAATCTTATTTCCTGGACAGATGTAACGTGCTGAAAGACAGCAGCTGTAAGAGAGGCATGTTCTGCCTCTTGCCTCTTCTCAGCCTTTCTTGGACACACAGTTGCTTCACAACTAAACCTGCACGCTATCTGTGGAGAACTACCATGAGCGTGCTGAATACATTAAAGTGCATACCGCCCTGTGGTGCCTGCAGGTGATGCTGGAGGTTTGGCTTTCAAGCCTAGAAAAAACACTGTTCTGGCACCATGGCATGCCTGCTTCAGATGCCCTGTCCTCATGGTACAGAATATTGGGCATTAGAAAATACACTGGGGACAGTCCGGGAGGGAACAATTTATGCTATACTTCTGATAATCTTCTAATCTTTTGAGGAAGAGGCACTATAAATAATCTTTTATCTACAATTCAAGTTAGCGTAGCCCCTCTGCTGCAAAACACCTAATCAAAAGCAGGGCTGACACAGAACTGACCACAGAGCCTTATGTTCACTCACTCTACAAACAAAAAAGGTTTTCTTTTGACCTAAAGATCCTTTTTGAAATCTCCAAAGCAACTTGCTGAAAGGGTGCAACCGCTCTCTCAAACATCAAAATAATGTAGCACTATCTTATATTAACTGTGATGAGGCCCGTGAATTTCCATACAACTTGTGGTACAAATGGATTTGTGTTTTCAGGGTTGCAATGGACAGCTTACTTAAACACAAAACAAAACACAAATCAACACATAAACCATTCATTCCTATGCAAAAGCTAAACAATGCTGCCAGAATTTGATCAAGCTAAAGTACTTTGAAACCTAATTTTCTGACTTCACTTTGGGATTACCTGGAATAAAAGCACATCATTAAAGATTGACATACAAAAAGACTATTCATATTCAAAGATGAAGAAACTGTTCTCCTTCTGTTCTATATCCTATAAAGTCCTGTTGAGTTCAGAATGCTTAAAACAGGTATAAAGGATTATGCCCCACATGCTGTGGAAGCTGCATGCAATAGAAATACAGTGCAGAAGTGGCTGCATGCTGCCTGGTCTATCTGGCATTGCTGATACTTTTGACAGGAACATTTATTAGACCATGTTAGCAGTAGACAGGAGATTCCCTCTGTTACCCATATTTGTCTTCACGAGACTGACCGTATATTGCAGACATGTCAAACAAAGCAGCTATAAAAACATCCACCACATGCAATTACTTGGTATTTTATGAGAAATTATTACAGACATAGATTGAGAATGACCGAAGAGGAAAAAAAAAAGGGGGTGTGGGGGGGTGTCACCATTTTAAAAAGAGTAAGAATAAGATCATGTCCTACATGAAAAACATGTGGATGTGACCTGGGGCAGTCTAACCCCAGATTCCAGGAATAACCTCTCTTCACCTCTCGCCTACAGTCTACCTTGACTCATGACCACTGAAATCAGCAGGATTTTTTATCATTTATTTTAAAAAGGGAAGGAATTAAATGTTAAGCATCTCTCTTCTATGGGCATCACTAACACTGGGGAGAGTTTTCAAGCATCCCTAATAGTTCTACATAGCAGTTTCACAGAGGGCTACGATCCTCCATCTGAAGTAAGTAAACACTCCTAACTCCACAAATGGGCCCAGAGGAAGTAAAATAGAACTGTTACAATTTGGCAACCAAGGGTAGTACCCTCAGGGGAATGTACCACTCCTGTCTGCTGTGTCTGGGTATGAGTACGCTTGCTATCTATTTACTACACACCCTTCTTCAAAAAAGTCAGGGATTCTGTCCTGTTTCTGGAAAGTATCCATTAGCACAGAACAAGAACCCCATCCTTGCTATCCAATACAAACTAAGAAAATTCATCCACAATGAACTACACCCACAGTACACCTCTATAAAGAAACAACAGATGTGTTTTCCTTTCTTAGATCACAGTGGTGTCTGCGTTTTTGCTCTTGAAATCTGGTATCTGTCTGAAGTCTGTCAATGATCTTTGCTAAGATGCATTTGCCTTTTTATTTGTCTGTGACATTTACAAGAAAGTTAGTCTTGCATCAGGCTGCTCCAAGTTCAGCTTTATAAGCCCTTTAGAGACTCTGGGCTCTGGTGCATTTTTTCATTCCCTGTCAACAGCAAACTGTGACTACAGGTGACTGCCTATTTTCTAAGGATAACCACAAGAGAAACAGAGCAGAGGTGAATGGATTGAGGGCAGCAGAAATGTCAGTCGCTGCATTTTGCACAACAGTGGAACACTTGACAAGGTGAATTCTTTAAAGAATCCTAAAGCTCCTCAAATCTGTTCTGTGTATTCTTCATGGACAGTACTGAAAAAGAAGTGTGATGTGTTGTGAACAGAATCCTAAAGTCAAATAGAGTTTAATGGAACATAAATTTCTCAGGAAAATGCAGAAACTTGGGATAGTGTCACCATGTCCTATATCATTATGGGTAACAAGAAATCAGAACCTAAAGCACAAAATCATAAAGGAGAGAGGGGAAACAATTATTAAGCTATTCTGAAGAGAAAGCCAATGGAGAAAGGCCAATGTCAGAAGCTCTTTGTGGTAACAAAAGCAAAAGGTTTTTACAGCTGTTCTGAAGTGTCCAGCTCTTTTAAACCAAAAAGTTAGACACCTAAATACTTACACTGGCCCCCAGTTTTAACAAGCTCTGTATGAAAGAGCAAGGAAGATAAAGACTACTAACTCACTTCATAAGGTAGCCACCATAGTGAAGTGGGGCTATGATGATTTCATAGTCACAGGGTCCTGGGTGCATCAGTGTGGAGGCACAGCAGGATTATGCCTCTCGCTGCATTCTAAGTAAACCTACCTGCCCATTTTTAACAGCTATTTTTGTATAATAAATACCCATTTCACAAGTCTGCCAACACCAATTTGGTAACAATGCCATGAAGCTTTCTTTTGGAAATTTTTAACTTTGACATTCACAAGCCTCTTTCAAAACACAGATGAATCAATCACACCATGACTTAGTGATGACTTAGTGACTGTAGCTGAAGAAAAATTCTCACAGAAATAATTCACATTCAGAAATCTTTATTTACCACAGCATTAAGGCATCTTCCCAATACATAACTTAGGATGTTCCATAACAATTCCTAAACATCAAAAGAGTTTCAGATTAGCATGACAATAATCTGCTGGGATCCAACTTCAACTGTTCTGAATTTTTTAAGGCAACAGAATGTCATGCTTAACATTTAATTTTTCTTTAACTAAAAAAATGCAATTAGGATTTTCCGTATAGTCTTTCTGAACAAGCTGGGAAATATACTTCACACCTGCCCATGCATTTGTGTAATTATTGATGGGCCTGTTGATGGAAGATTGAAATTTGCTGGGTGAGTTGCTGACCAATGAACCTTGCCATTGTATCCAGAGATATTTGGAATGCTAAAGGAAAAAGTTAAAGGGAGAGGGGGAAGGGTAGAGAAAGGGTAAATTAAATGACTATAGACTTGGATATGACTAACAGATCAGTTATAAAATAGCTAGTGTTTATCCAAGACAGATGGGGTAAAAATCCTTCATAACACAATGAGTAATCCTTAGAAAGTATTAACAGACATAGCTTCTTTACAACCAGTGCAACAACTTTATGATGCTCTAGCTGACAATCTGACACAAAATCTTTGGTTAGACATGGCAAAAGTGAGATCTTCAGTAACTTCTTTTTTCCAGTTGTTTAGGTTGAATCTGTAGGCTACTCATGATTACAAGCAACATGTAATCTCAAAGAAAAATGGGATCATGGAGTTCACGTACAGCTCAAAAAACAAGAAATCTTTAGGTATGTGATTCAGATTTAGTTCATATTTAGGTTCCAGCTTCAAATATGGAATTTAGGGAGCAGGCTTTAGGCAAATCGACATAACTTCTCATGGCCTAAACCAGAAATGATTTCCTAAATGATTCTAAAGTTATCTAGATTTCCCCTAGAATTTATTGTGAATGTATTTACATGTATTAGCACTGCTTAGACACAGCAACTTAAATTCTAGCTCGAGTACATCAGTGGACTAAGACAGCATGTGCCACGTCTTGGAAAACTAAAGCCTTTTGTTAATTCTGATGCTAAGTTTTAATGTGAAATTCAAAGAGGAAGTTCCTTAAAGAGACAGAGAAAAGAATTCTATTTATCTAAGGTAGCACAACAGAAAATTCTGAAAGCATTTGCTGCAAGATGAAGCAGAGATGGACAAAACTAAAGAAAAAAAAAGAGAAGGTACTAGAACAAAAGAAAAAAGTAGGTACTAATATGAATTCAAAGAGATAATGCATGGAGATGAAACCCAAAACAATCCAATCCCCCAATATGGCAACTTTCTTTTTTCAGCACAAAGTTATTCCTGAATTCTGGAATCACTACGTAATTGGCTGAGGAAGTAACAAATTTTCTCTCTGGTCTGAGCAACACAAAGGAGGTCACAACAAGCCCCACGTTAACTTACAAAATTTTATAATCCTGTATCTAACTCGGATAATAAATATAAAACTGGAGTTACTAGAAGACATTATGCACTGTGAGGCATCTTATTGATAAAAATTTGCAAAATTAGAAGAAAAGATTAAAGCATTATAAATGGTCGAATGTAAACCAAAATCGAAGCATAAGAGATGATGCAAGATGGAAGACTTGTCTAGCCTGTCTGTTAGAAAGGTTTGATAGAAGTTGGTATATTCATAACATGTCGGAAGAATGTAGCTCTGAAAGAGAAGAGAGATGGGCAGAGAGAAGCTGAAAGTACCAGGACAGTAAGAAAGCTTACACTAGGGTAAAGCAGCTGCTCTCCCGGGAACCTGCAAAGAAGATGCAAAAATGTGCTGTGGTTATGTACGTGATAAAGCAGAAGAAACTGAAGTTAAAAAAATACCCCTTTGGTTTTTTGTTTTTGGATCATGCTGTCTAGCTTTTTTGTGTTTTCTCTGAGGAGCTGCTAAACCAGATTGTTGCTGCTAAACAACTGAGTGCCAGGCTACCACTGGGCAACATACAAAACTCCTCTGTGGTTATGCTGTCGTCATCAAGCTTTCTTTCTGTAACCATGACACCTCTCTTGTTCATACACTTCCTTGTTATCATGCTAGCAGCTCTTGGTGCCAACAGTAAGAAACATGCAGTGTTGACAGTTGAATCTGTGCAAGCTCAAAGATTTTTCAAGTGAAAAATAGTGTTTCTGAGTGCCACTGCTTCGGTGTGGCTCTGTTTCATACATCTTCCACGGGATGTCTTTGAAGATTTTTCTTTCCTAGTTGTGTTCAGGAAAACCGGTGTGGACTTAATTTAGTTGGCCACCCATACATCTGGAGCTATTTGAGATGCTTTAAGGTATCTGAGATATCCCCCTATAGCACAGGAGAACCATTCTGTTCTGAAGCAGCAGCTGTGAGTGATGGACAGGGTGTCTCCAGTCCACTGAATGTGCGCATCTGCCATGTAAATTCCATGTCAGCTGTTTTTATGGGAGAAAAAAAAAAAAAATCAAGTTCCCCTAAATAGTTTGGAATTCTTTAAAACCTTGGATCTAGCACTTCAGCTTGAGTCACTGAGGTATCCAAGTTCTTTGTACAAAAATTCTGTCTAGTGAAAGCAATCCAGAAGATTCCTACCTTGCACTTGCAAGCAAAAGAGCTCCTAACATCTTACTCTTTCTTAGAAACACTGTTGTTTAAATCTCCTAGAACTAAATCATCAGATGAAGACATTAACTAGCTCTTCTGGTTACTGCAAATATAAAATTGGCCTCTCAGGTCTTACTCACAGTACATGACTTGCAACTGGCTTCCACCTCAAATTCACTTTCAGGAAGACTGTCATGTCACACGTTTGTGGCCTTTCTTTTCCTCCACGATCCTATTTGCCAAGCAGAATAACCTGTTGTAAAAATGCCTCAGATGTGATTCTATGTCAAGCAAGTCAATGCATCCAGTCTTGTGTTGGGAAAGAATATACCTGAGAGAACTTGTAAAGTCAAAACAAGGTGATCCATGCAGAGCAAGGAAGAGCACTGAAAGGATTTTTGAACACAGCATTCTGGGTTGCATTTCATACGCTTCTTTCTCAGCCATCAAAGCAGGATAGGGAATGGGTATTTACAAATGGACTTGGGGAATCTAAAACAATAAAACCATCAAAATGGTAATTCCTCAGAAATTCTTTGGATCATGTTAAGCTGGAACATTTTATTTCTATAATTTCAAACAATTTTATTCTGCCTTCAATTTTTTCAACCCCTCTTTTTAGTGTGGTCTAATATTTTATTTTTTTTTTTCAGAAAGAAGAAAGCATTTCAAGCCAGCAATAAAATCTCATTTAAAAAATGTCAAAGTGGGATTTTTCAGCATCCCCCACCCTTGACACCTAAATGACTCAAACTGGAAAATCACTAAAAAGGCATACATGGTGGACAAGCTGTCAGTTTCTGAAGAAACGACACATGGTGGAAAAGCTCTTAGGCAGTCCATGAAAATGACTACGCAAGGTGCAAAGCACCAGGGGTTCTGTCCCCAGCTAATCGTGGCCTGTGAGGTTTCTGTGCTAACTTGAAATGATAAGGGATGCATGCACAGTCTGTTGAAAGCCGGCTACACTGAAGAATGATTGGAAGTCACTACAGATACACTGATGTGATAGTAGCATTTTGCCCAGAGTGCTTGAGAAAACAAGAATAAAGGGTAGTTTCAGAGAATAGCTTCGTGCTAGAACTGCAGGACTTGAAACACTTAGGACTTTGTCTTCCTAGAAACTGTATGTATTAATTCTGCATTTTAATCAACTACTTCAAGAAATGAATTTTGGTCAGATCCTGTCCTTTCTCTGGCACAACCTCTGCGGCATTGGACGAGTCACTTCAGCATCCTTTGCCTTCACCTTTCAAAAACTAATACTATAATCTACCGCTGTTATGGCAATGAATTAGTTGATGCTTCAAAAGTGCTGCTAAGTAGCGTTTTGTTAGAATGCGTATGTATTGTGTAAGCACTGCCCTCTACTGAGCATTAGGAGAGCTGATGAACTACAAGTAGCAAGTTTTAAAATGCTGACAGACTTTTACTTAATTCTGGAGGCAGAGGCTTTTAATGCAGAACAAGAAAACACAGACACTCTCCTAACTGCTTTTGTCAAATTTCAGAAGGTAGGTTCCAATAAGTACCACAGTGAAAATCATAGAACCATAAAATCAGGAAGTTGCTGTGCTATAACACAAAATGCACACAAAAGAGAAAAGCACAAGTCAGATAAAACACCTGATTGGTAGGACCTGTTGCTGTGTACGCTGGAGAGCAGTAATTGTGCTACATTATTACTACACTAACTTCTGCTAACTCACTGTGGGTGCCAAGGAGGAGAGTTATTTGTGTCTGTCAGACTGAGCATTTACCAGAGCCCTGCCCATGAATGCTACAGAGGAAATCCCCATCACCAGCGTGGGAGGTTTTTTTTCCATTGACCCTTAAAACACCTGCAGAACTAAAATATCTCATAGAGTACAACCTTGTTTCAGCAGCTGATTGGGGACGAGGTCAACAAAGGAAAAGGTTGCTGACTGGGGGTAGAGGATAATGATGCAAAAGTACGTACCTATAAAGAAGTCTAAGAAAAAGAGAAAAGTAGATGCTTATGTTTGGAATCCATATAATGCAGTACAAATAGTTTCTCCATGGTTTTCCAAATAATCAATGTTCAAAACACACTTTTGCATAAGAAAGACATTTTTTCAAAGTAGGTGTTAATAACAGGGAACAATGAATTGGGCCACTTTTACTTATTAATAACATGGAGCCTCTCAAAAGTGCCTAGAGTATTTAGCAGTCTGAGCCTTCCTGGAAGTTACTGTAGCTGTGCTGTAAAGTTTCCTCCCCTGTGTAACTTGCCTAAGAGTCTGAAAAGTCAATGTTTGTTCAGCGTTCAGGTTGTCCTCTTCCTCCTTGACACAGTTGGTTTGGACCAGCAGTTACACGCAGGGGATCAGCACCTAAGTTTCATTGCGGTGTTTGTAGCCAGATTTTCAGAGGAGCTTAGCAATCAATGTGTACCCATAATGTGAGCTCTTTCAGAATTCTGTTTTTCATGTATCATTGTTGAGCTATTTTTGAAAGACTGCACAAAAAAATACTCTTTAGTTCTCAGTTGCTTCCCTAGCTAGTACATGGTTAGCTATGTGACATACAGAACAAAATGCAACATTCACCTTCCACAAATAAATAAATATTATAAACCATTAATTAATAAATCAGTAAGAAACAAAGAAAAAATAACCAAGGAAAACAGACATAATCAATACAGAGTTCAAAGTCTTCTGAAACAAATCTAAGAGGTCTCAGTTCTGCAAAATATGTGATCAGATACTCAATTCTATCCATGTCCAGGAAATACTGTTAAACAGATTATGTTTAACTCACTGATTCCAATGGAATTTACACTTTATGGGTTTGAAAGAAAAGAAAGCAAGTACGTAAGAGAGTTTAAAGTAGGCAGACAAGTAAAGAAAGTAGGAAAAAACCAAACCAAACCAAAACCCAAACACACCAAAACCATAAGAAAAAGAAAACAGACACAAAGAATCAGTAGATTTAAAAATACAACAGCCACTCGAGCCACTGGACACTTGTTGTCCAGTATGCCTAACAAAATTACACAAGCAACAGACAATGAAAATATAAAAAAAAAAGCATCAAAGCATTCAGTTTGGATTCTCACTCGTTAGTGGCATAAAAAGATGAAATTGAAGCCTACAGCTCCTATGCTCTGACAATGAGATCATGATATGTTTTACAGATTTTTTGAGATCTGTTGGTGAAAAAGGACTGTATTAGTTTCAGAGAGATCTTTCTCAAGAACTTCCTGATTTTTTTGACTGGCTCTTTTTTAAAAAAAAAGATTTCTGTGTTGCCTTTGGCAAAGAAATGATAGAAGATTCCAGCATTTGGACATACACTGCAACATAACCAAGGTTGAAAGAGAGGAACAGACCTCAAGAGATGATGTAATTCATCACTGCCACCCAGGGCAGGCTGAAAAATGAACGCCTGGGAAACAATGAGAGGAACTGAATTACCATCCAGGGGCAAGTGTGAACATGAAGAGTCTGACCTGAGAAAAGCAGTTCCACAGATTGCTTAGGGAAATGCCCACTGATGATCCTAGACCGTGACCACATCACAACTACAATTTTGATTAATAAATTCAGATTCACAAATTTAGCATTTCTAGATTAATTACACCACTTCAGACATGGATTTTATATGTGGTGAAGGCTCCCCACAGCTATTCCATGTCCGCACCCCAGAAAAAATACGAATAAAAAAACTACTTAGATTCCTAAGTCTTCATATGTCTCAGACTAACTTTTAAGATGTAGGCTTTCATTTTGTGATAATTATTATTTTTTAAAACCAAGCTTCAGCAAGGCACCTTTTCAATAGCTTAATAGCTTAAAGCTCAGAGCTTGCTGAAAAAGGCAGCACAGGCTAGGGCTCAGGATACGTGAAGTTTCATTCCCAATAGGATTTGGCAATCCACTTAAATCACACTGCACCCGGATTCCCATCTGTAAAACTTCCAAACTGCACAGTAAGAACTTGAGAGTATTATGTAGAGTGCTGGGTATATACACACAGCAGCTTTTCACAACTCTGACTTTATACTAGGGGCTTTTAGGTTCAAATGCAGCATAAGTGATGACTTACATCTTTTTCTCTAATTCCTTAAGAAAAAGAAGAAGAAAACACCCCCAAAACCCAAACAGAAGACAGTTTCCTGTTCCACCAAGAGGAAGAGAGGGTGGGCACAAGGGTAACATACAAAACATGCCCAGGTTTACCACTCTTCCTGTTTGTCTCTGCAAAATTACATGGCGGATGACTCTTAGCTAGTTTCAGCTTGGCTCATAATTTCAATGGCAACCACTTTCTTGCATGGTCTGAGGAAGAATAGTGTCTCACTCCAGAGTAATGACTGAGTGCCAACGTTGTTGCCCAAGTGCTTGAAGCAGCAAATGCAGCTGCTGGTCCATGAAAGACTGAAAGTGACTGCCTACGAGATTTTTACATTTTATCAATTTACAAAGCATATTTAGGTTTCTAAATCCAAAGCATATATCTAACTTCTCAAGGATTTTAGTGGGAGTCTAGCAGCCTTTACTTCCTTTACACATCCTTCCAGAACTACTAGCAAAAACAAAAAGAAAAAAAAAAAAAAACAAAACCATGATACAGAACCTGTTGTTTAAACTTATAAATCCATCATGATATCATATGCTGTAAATAGCTTCAGACAAGATGTCTGCTTGCAGCACAGTGTATACATCAGTATCTATTAAAGCACATTCATGCTCTAAGTAGAAGTTACAAGTTAGATGAAGGCTGTGAGAAATCAGACAACTTGTGCAGGAGGTGAGACAAATCATAATAGTACTATGTACATAAAAGCTTGGTATTAATAGGTTGCAGTAATATGGGCCAAATTTGACCATCTTACAATGCTTAGTACTTCAGTTTGCCTGTGAACCTACTGCTGTAATGTAGGGCTGTGTGAAGAATGATGTGCTGATCCCCACACGTGTGTGACAGCAAGAGATGCACTGCAAAAGGATACACATTGTCCCTGTAACAGATGTAAGAAACAGAAATTAAAAGAATTAAAGTGGAGCTCAGAAATTCCAGCTACTTCAAAGGCAGCTCCCAGCAGCTAGTAATGTTTTGCACATACTCTGCCATACATAAGGTCCAGCATTATGCCTTTTCTTCAGAGCAGAGAGGGCAATATTTTTTTCAGATTCCCTCCTTCTACTTCCCCAAGTGAAGTGTTCCTTCTGTAGTGTCCCACAAACGTCAGCTGTTCAAGACCACTGAAAGGACAGTTTCTGCAAGACCTATGCACAAAGAAAATCTGATTAAGTAAACAGAACAGTCTTTTTCCTCTTTTTTATTTCATTTATAGCATTATTTTGTCTTTTTTTACCATTTTACTTTCTCAAAAGATTGCAAAGAGCTACTAAAGCTACCAGCTCAAATAACAAGACAAATTTAAGAAAAGCTTAAAGTGAAAAACTTTGAATTTCAAAATTCATGATCTAGCTAAAAGTAAAGAGTTTCTAAGGGCATTCTGGGAGGTTTTCCAAATTGAAAAGCCATCTAGTGACTAAAGTTAAAAATGACACATTTTTAACATGGCAATATTCAAGTCATACTGACCATCAAACAATGGCACACACTCTTCTACCCAACAGCCTTTTTCATTAATACTAAAGAAAAGGAAGCATTTGAAGAATGAAAGCATGGATATTCTGAAAATAAACATAGTTATCTTCGAAGTAAGGACTCTATTCAGAATGGCATCAGCAGAAAATCCTGGTGCAAGCTAAGCTCAGAAGTTTCTCTTCCATGTCCTCCATATTTGAGCTTTGAATGTAACACAAATCTATTTTCTGCTGCTGGGCATAGAATCCCAGAATGGTTTGAGTTGGAAGGGAACTTTCAAGGTCATCTAGTCCAACTCCCCTGCAGGGAGCAGGGACATCTGCAACTAGAGCAGGTTGCTGAGAGCCCTGACCAACCTCACCTGGAAGAGTTCCAGGGATGGGGCATCTGCCACCTTGCTGGGCAACCTGGGCCAGGGTCTCACAGCCCTCAGTGTAAAAAATGTCTTCCTTCTCTCTAGTCTAAATCTCCCTCTTTTCTTTTAAAAGCATCACCCCTTGTCTTATCACAACAGGCCCTGCTAAAAAGTCTGTCCCCATCTTTCTGACGGTCCCCTTTAACTACTGAAAGGCCACAATGAGATCTCTCTGGACCGTGTCATTAAGCGCTACATCCAGTCTTTCCTTAAACACCTCCAGGGATGGTGACTCCACCACCTCCCTGGGCACTCCGTTCCAGTTTCTAATCACCCTTTCCATGAGGAAGTGCTTCCAATATCCAACTTAAACCTCCCCTGCTGCAGCTTCAGGCCATGCCCTCTCATCCTGTCACTAGTTGCCTGGGAGAAGAGCCCGTCTCCTGACTGACTGCAACTTCCCTTCAGGTAGTTGTAGAGAGTGCTAAGGTCCCCCCTGAGTCTTCTCTTCTCCAGGCTGCACAACCCCAGCTCCCTCAGCCTCTCCTCATAAGACTTTCCCTCCAGTCCCTTCCCCAGCCTCGTCGCTCTCCTCTGGACCCGCTCCAGCACCTCAATATCCTTCTTGAAGTGAGGGGCCCAGAACTGCACCCAGTACTCAAGGGGAGGCCTCACCAGTGCTGAGGACAGGGGCAGAATTACATCCCTAGACCTGCTGGCCACACTATTCCTGATACAAGCCAAGATGCCATTGGCCTTCCGTGCCACCTGGGCACACTGCTGGCTCATGTTCAGCCGGTAATCAACCAGTACTCCCAGGTCCCTCTCTGCCAGGCCTCTCTCCAGCCATTCATCCCCCAGTCTGTAGCGCTGCAGGGGGTTATTGTGGCCGCAGTGTAGGACGCTGCACTTGGTCTTGTTAAACCTCATATTATTTGCCTCAGCCCACTGACTCAGACTGTCCAGGTCCCTCTGCAGCATCTCCTGACCCTCCACCAGCTGATCGACACTTGCCCCCAACTTAGTGTCATCTACAAATGTATTAACGTGACACTCAATCCCCTCATCCAGGTCATCAATAAAGATGTTGAATAGAACTGGGCCCAGTACTGATCCCTGGGGGACACCACTGGTCACCAGACACTAACCAGATGTGTCAGCATTCACAACCACGCTCTGTGCCTGGTTGCCCAGCCAGTTTTTAACCCCTCGAAGGGTGCACCTGTCCAAGCCATGGGCTGCCAGATTTTCCAGGAGGATGCTGTGGAAGACTTTGTCAAAGGCTTTGCTGAAGTCAACACATTAACAGCCTTCCCCTCGTCTACGAGATGGGTCACCCAGTCATAGAATGAAATCAAATTGGTCAGGCAGGACCTTCCTTTCCTAAACCCATGCTGGCTGGGCCTGAGCCCCTGGTTGTCTTGTATATGCCAGTTGATGGCACTCAGGGTGATCTGATGTATAACTTGCCAGACACTAGTTAGGTAGTCTCAGCATCATCAGGAACTACAAGTCAGGAAGGTGTTCTGGGCTATGATCTAGCAGACTGACTTCACATACAACACTTCTCAACTGAGAAAAATGGAAAGGTGCCTGCTGAGTTCTTAAAACTTGGTTGTGTAATTAGTCTGGCAAGGTTAACAACATGAGGGAGAGTATACTCTGATTTCCATCCCAGTCTAGACCAGAGCCTGCTGATTGCAAAAACTTGCTTATACCAAGACCGTCTATTGCACTGGTGTTACCAAAGGCAGCTTTTACTTCCCAGGATGGGCATACTAAGGTTAACTTTTGGTCTGACAGTCAATTACTGCCCTTCCACTATGACCATTCTCTACTAGATGAATGGCAGGGTCACCCGGACCACAGAGCAACTCCTGGATGGAAAAAACTCCTAATCAACATCTTTCATTGAAAAATGTGATGTATGGTGTTAGAAGCATAATTTCCTTGGAACTATAATACTAATGTGATACAATAAAGAATCAGGCCTTAGTGCTTTATGACAAATTCATACTTAGTCAAAATAGGTTGCTCACCATAACACAAGTAGATGGATAAAATCTGTTATACCATGAACTCATTAGACACCTCTCTGCTCATTTTGTATCAGCTTTCTTGACTAATTTTGTATATCTAGGCTGACAGATTTATACAGGCCTACGCTGACCAGTGCAGACAGTCATCACTGTAGGCCATTTACTACTGACTCAGTTATTAAAAGGACTTGTTCCAAGTTCAGCCTTTAATCTCAAAGCCTACTGTGCTTCCTGTGTTAGCAGACTTCATTCAAGTTATTAAAAAGAATAAGGAGCATTCAGATCAACTTTTTTCATTCTTTTGGCCCATGACCAGATCTTTTAACTGTTTTTCCACTTTCCCAAGTAACAGTAACTGAAGAGGCAGTATCAAAATCATGACAACAAGAGACACATACTGTGCAGTCCTTGTGTAGTGAGGCTTTGAAGTTCACACATGGTTAAGTGGGACTAAGGCTACATCAGCATTGACAATATCTTCAAAATTTACTGTACCAACAGAGCCACTATTTGGCTAGAAAGGAAATCAGAGTTCTGTGCATTATTTATAAGACAGCTGGTGAAGGCAGATGAACCATATACTGCATGCTCCAAAATTCTAGTTATTTATTAAAATGGTCCACAAGGAAAAACACAGACGTGAAGTGTCCTGTGTGCTTGGCATGTCCCAAGATGAAAACAAACATCTGCTGAACTTGCAGCACATAACAAATGACAGCTCTAGTACATATGTGCAGAGGTGAGGCTTGGGAAGAATGGCAGTAAGATAGAAATGTGTCATGTCTTGTCCTTTTGGCTATGCCCATGATCAGACTGGGATATTCTTTCAAGAAGGACATAATGGATCCTGATTTCTAGTTTACAGGTAAAAGGCTGGAGTCACCTGCAAGCAAAGAAGACTCAGTCCATGATAACATAGTTAATCTACAACTCTTGCAGCAGAAAATGGGAGACAGATTACTTAGGCTTAATCAGAAATGCAGAAAGTAGAAACAACCCAGGGACATTCTACTTATGTATACAAAGGGATATGACAGGTTCGGGAGCTTTGGCTTACACTGTTAGACAGAATAGATCAATCATCTTTTTTTCAGCAGACAGAATATTCTGATAGAATATTTATGAGGTCCCAATAGAGAGGTGGTGACAAGTCAAAATTTTGCTCTTGGAATGATGCAATGCTCATTTGAATTTGGTAAAAGACCCTAGTAAATGGTTAGGTTGGCTAAATGATCCAGTTCAGCAGGCAGAATCTTGTCATTTAATCTTCATTCTCCAATAGTGGGCCTTCAGTCAATTTCCTAGGATAGTATAAGCAAGTTTTCTTGAACAATGAACTTCCTTCTCTGCCTCTCTACTTGTAACACTTCTCCTATACAATTCTTGAGAACAGGGGAAAATTTAACATCAGATATGAATTTCTCTCTTGATCTGTCCCTGAAAGCTGCTCTCACTGTCTACATCTATATTCAGGAAACCATAATGATAGCATTTTTTACCTCCCCTCCACCCTGCAGAGGTACCCATCTCTCCCATTGAATGCCTGACTGTGTCCAGGAGCACACCTGAGGGTGCCCAAGAAAACCTGCTGGCTCATGGCCTGGAAAGGCAGCAAGTTCCAGTTTTCCTGTCTTGCTTTGACCAACCTCTCATTTCCCATCTCTACTTGGCTTTTATCTGAGCCCTTCTGAACATCCTGTCACCCTTTACTGGGCTCATCTAAAATGTTGCACACTGAAGTAGAATAGAATAGGTGAAAAACAGTCAAGAAAAGATACCGCTGAGCAGGTGATTGGTTTGGACTCTATGACAGCAGATAAAACCTTGAATTTCTACATGCGTATGATTATCGTGTTTTCATAAATGTCTTAATGAAAACATCAGATGTCTGAAGTCATGACAATCATTCACTTTACAGATTTCTTCTGTTCTGCTTTTTATATTTAACTCTCCCACAGAAGCATGTTAAGTATGCTTTTCATATAGCTATTGAGTATCTTAACTTCCCTAGTTATAGAATGCTACCGAATTGAATCTCTGAAATTAACTGCATGCAGACTTCATACAGGAGTGGTCAGAGGACCCTGATACAAAAAAACCCAAAGAAACAAAACCACAAAATAACACCCTCCCACACACAAACCAACCAACAAACAAACAAACAAAAAACTTACAGCTCTTTGTAGAGAGGTAAAAGATCTTGTTTGAAATCTGTTCTGGAATCCTCCAACAATATAAAATCATATTAGATGTTGCTTGTAAGGCAACGTTACCTAATTAATCTTGCTTGATAGATTTCTCTGGTTCATTCAGAACCAATTGCAGGACTGAATTTTAATTTAGTAGAAATAATAATTATTACAGTTAATAATCACAAGTAAACTAACTTAACGTGAGATTTGTTATGGTACAGCATCATTCCTATAAATAAATTTTTCATCAACATCCTTGTCCACTCTTTTGTTACTGCGCACGCACATCTTCTTCTTTACCAGTTTACGGGGGAGAGGGAGACAAAAAGTATGAAATAATTTGAAGCAGTTACTGGAGTGTGCTGATTACCTTAAATGCTCACTTGGGACTGTCTGTATTTGAAAATATTTCTGTGAGTTTATGTGTATGACCCACACAAAATTTATAGAGTACATTTCATTAGCAACATCTAAAAGCAGCTGGCAAGAAATTGCTCATTGACTTGGTTTATTTCATGTTCAGGATTGTATCTCCTTTTGTGAAACACTGGGAAATAGAATCAGACACTTCTACTGTTGATTCTGGAGGCTGCATTTTGGAAGGCAACATATTATCTCTAAGATCTTCATAAACTCTAGGTCAACAAGAAAGAATAAGAGAGAAAGAGTTCCCATATAATCATCAGTGAACAACATTGGTAGCTAGATAGTAAGGAATTATGTGACAAAGAAGGATGTAGAAAATAACAAAGTTTTGTATTTCCATTTTAAGGGAAATGAAAAGCCTGAATTATATGCGGCGTGTTGGGGAACAAGTAGTTATGATACAGTTTCACAGGCTTATCTTCTTTAAAACTGTCTTAGTCACTAATTGAAAGAGGTAGTTTATCTCCCAATAAGCTTACAGTGAAGATGGGATTTATTTTATCGAAATTTGAAAAATCAGTTAAGTGAGATGCAACATAAATGAAAATTAGACCTCAGTCATATCATGCCTGTGACAGGCATTGAAGACAGATGTACACCCTTTTGGAAATTCCAGTTTCTCTTCACTGCCTATAGAGGAAGTGGAGATGAAAAGCACAGACTGGATGCAAGCTTTTAGTCAAATAAAGTTCATGAGATGAATCCTGTGTTAAATGTTGTTAAAACACTGGAATTTCCAAGTGATAGAAAAATTGATTGTAGTCTTACATGTCCTGTTACCTAAAGGCGCACTGTAGCCAAAAGAGTATGAAAAAAAATAGCAAAGCACAAGAAAAACTGTTTTTAAAATAAAGTATCTCATTTTTAGTATTTGACTTGTAGAAATAGCCCCCTTGATTTTTCTTCTCTCCACTTTGCAGATGATCACTTGATTTGTAAGAAAAAACAAATACATTGCAGAAAGCAATGATATCAACATAAATGATACTATGATTGCTTGCTTAAAGAGTGAACTGGATGTATCTGCATTTTCCTAGTTTACTATCTTTATTTGCATCAGAATGTGAAACGTGCAACTTCTCATACCTCACCAGTCAGCACTGGAGATCAGTCATGGATCTATTTCTGAGGAGTTTTACTTAGGAAGGATAAAGTAATATAATGAATACAAGTTTAAAAACTAAGAATGTTCTTGCCTCTCTTCTTCTCATGAATGTAGCTTTCCATTTGTTATATTATTTATAAAGTGCAGACACATTTTGCAGTCCCTCCCTGTCCTGGTTTCAGTGAGAAAAGAACTAATTCTGTTCAGTGATCTTACTTTTCAGCTCAGTTCTTCTAACTCACTGCACTGTCTGAAATTAGCAGCCTGATGTCACAGAGAGTGTCTGCTGCTGGCAGTGATAACAGCCCATGGTTAGAGCTACTACCAAGGACTGGTGTGCAGACCAAGACCACATTGGGGGGTGCAGAAATTAAAAAGCAGCACCTGCAGGGAGGAGCAGACAGGACAGGTGACCCCAAACTGACCAACGAGAGATTCCATCCCATATATGTCATATTCGTTACAAAGCTGAGGGATAAAGAGGGTCTCAACCCTCTCTGCCCTCTTGGCCTGCTTTGCTGGCTTTGCTCATCTTGGCTCGAGTCCTCTTCTGGTTTCTTCCTCGGAACATCCAAGGAGGACTCTGTCCATTCTGCCTTCGATCCTGAGCTGTGAGTTCCTGAATTTGGTACCAGAATCCAGCTCCTGAACACAGCTCCCGTCTGCTGCTGGGCCCAGTCTGGGACCTGCTGGTGGCTGCTCCACAGCATCAGTGGTGATGGTGATGTAATTACCATCAAGGGGTTTGGTTCGATACTGGTTTTGTATATATTTGTACATATTCCATTATTATTACTATTATTATTATTTTTTTTATTTCCATTTTCACTCAAGCTGTTCTAGTTTCCTTTTCTAATCACTAAGTCTCTCTCCCTTATTCCCTTTCTCTTCCCCTTTGGGGAGGGAGGGGGTTAACAGAGATCATCTTAGGTCTAAGGGGCCACCCTGACTCTAAACCACGACAGTTACCTATTGAATGCTTTACCTGAAAAAATGCCACCATGAGACTGAAACTAAAATATAAATTCCCAGACTGATTGTAAACTAATTAACTTGAGTATTAACAACAGCATCAGCTGCAGAAGCATGAGCTTAGCAACAATTATAAAACACGTCCAAGAACTCCACACTTTTAATTATGCAAGTCCTCAAGCTAGCTGAGCAGCTCAAGTAACAAGAGAACAAAAGGAACATAAAATGGCAACAAAGAATGGAACAATTTCCACACCAGAAATTACTCAATAGTCTAAAACTTTTCAAGATTTAAGAAAGAGAACAAGGTTGAGAAAGGTGTTTTTACAGAGCCCAGAATCACAACTGGCCTAAGGAATGTAACTAAGGAATGACTCTTCAATCTGCTTAGTTTCTCATGCAAGAATAGAGAGCATCAAATTAACTTATAGGGAAGGCAATGCAAAATCAGTAAGAGGAAGCAATTTTCCTTACAACACATAAGGAAAACATACAACTCATTGACACAGGATGTGCCAGATGCCAGAACTTGAGAAGAACTGAATAAGAGATTAGAGAAATTCATGGACACACACACACAAAAAGCCAAAATCCACCACCTCTGGCTTAGGAAGTTTTTAAAAAACGTTAAAATCAAATGCAAATATACTATCACTCGCAAGATATGAAGTCTTTCTGCAATTATTCAAAACAATCTCAGTGTTACTGGACAGATAATTTTATTAGATGCAAACAGACATAAAAAAAAATACAAAACCTGTCTTCCATATACTGTTTATAGATTTTCCTTCATCATTTTTAATTGATTATGATTTTTCCAGGATAACAATAGAAACAGAAAAAAGTTATTAAAACAAGTGACACTTTTTCAAATATATTGTGTATACACCTTTTGTTCACACACAGTCCAGGCTTTCTTATTAAGCCATTTAAAGTTAATTTCTGTATTTAGTAACATCATTACCAGTGAAACATCATTATGCAGTGAAACATCATTATGCAGTGAAAGCTGCAAGTTATGAGCAATGCAGGTTACAACTTTGCCTTGCTCTCTGAGTGTAGGCATTTAAGCGCTTAGGCATGATTTCCAGATACGTGGTAAAAACCTTTAAAAATCTTGTTAATTGTTTATACATGTGCACACACAAAATCTGTCTGTACATGAGCTGCACATATGCACATACATATCTGCACATACAGGCAAGTATCAGAGGTCTGTTATTCTTGTACTATATTGGTATTACATTTGCACATAAACAGGAACACCAACACTGTAATTCTGTACAAGGCTGATGAAGGAGCCTACAATGAATCAAAACTATTTCCTCAGAGTACCTTCTGGGCCTCAGCAGTGAAAAAAGCAGGAGGAAGTAACATTATACTGTAACATAATTAGTGTTGCTATCACTGTTTTCTGCCATACTGCTTTTTGAGTTAAAAGAAGTAATAATCAGGATATTACACACTAAAATCACAGAATCACAGATCATCAGAATGTCTCTTAAAATGACCATATCAACACTTCCAAGTCAACTTCTCCAATTTAGAAGTGCTAGAATGGAGATCAGTTGTGAAATTAAAATTTAAACCACTGTTTTATTTGCATTCTGTAATAAGCTTTAATTACATCATCACATATTATGTCATCACGAAATCCCTATCATGAATGCCTTACAACATAAACTGGCAGTACAAAGAGTTTATTTACTGCATCTTCTAGAAAATGCTGTAAATAAGACAGCATGCTTCATGATTCTGGTATGACCCTGGGGAATCAAATCCTATCCCTCCACCCTAGGACACCTGTGTAACATGTGGTAACTCACATAGACCATATTTTCACCATTACTTCCCTACCTAGTTAAGGGCCCACCTTGAGACCTAGAGCTCCAATCTGCAGAAGGAATTATTAGTACTTTCAGAAACACCCACAGCTACAGCTGAAGGTAACAGGTGTTGTACTTTGAATGTAATGTTAAACAAACAGAATATGTTTAGCCATAAACTGCTCAGATTGACTACCCAAACCCTTTAGCATCATACTTCTATTACTCCTCTATAAAAAGGGAATAATTATTTCAAATCCAGTTTCCCAGAAGTATTGTGGAAAGCATAGATGTTGATATTTATGAAGCCCTGTTCCTAAGAATGCTCAAAATGCTGTATTTAGAGATGGGCTTGAATAATGTCTAGTAAAATGGTACACAAGTCACATATTAGGGAAAGAGAAGAATTTGAAATCTTAATTATCTGCTGTTCATTGAATGAAGACATACACAGATACGATGCAGTGTCCCATGGAAAACATAGGATAAAATGACCCAAAAAAGCGTGTGGTATTGCACACACAGAGAAAAGATTAATTAATGTTGCACAAAGTTATATGAGAGTGAAAAGATATTGCTCATTTCTGAACACACAGATTGAAGTGGTTTTAAAGTTGTAAGAACTCTTTTCTTCAAGATTTCACCTGGGAATATAAATAGCTATATTACATGAATACACATCCACTGTCTTAATCATTTTTCATGTTCAGAAGGAACTTTTTGTCAACACAAATAAAAATTATATCCACTTCCATATTTTCTGGCATGTAAGAAACTTACTGCTAGTATATCCCTTAGTATAACAGTTTCCACTGAAGTCTGAAATACTGAAGAGATCTTTAAACATAATCCTCTCTTTTCCATTTAAGAAATCTACATGTATGAGCTTGAGAAAAGAAAATATTCTTAATTAACCTTTTAAAAAAAGGTGAAGTGCAAATACCTTCCCAGCACATTTTCCGTTCTAACTCTGCTATAACAGATGCAATAATTATTGAAAAATTTAATCAAATGGCTTGCAGATAAAGTTCAAGCAAAGACTTGATGCATGTCCAGCACTTGAAAAATTGGTATGCATTTTCAGCTATGACAAGTCTGTCCAGATGGCCCTAGAATGAAGGACAGTATTCAAAATGTTGTTCCCAGAGGACTGACCAGCTGTATCTAACATGGAAATGCTTCTGTGAATTTTTAAAACAACATTAAGTATAATGGAGAATACTGGAGAGAGCATTTAAATGTAATCCATTCACAATTTGGAGTAATTGACTCAGTTGGCAGGAATTGTCTCAAATTAGGTTTAACGGGCACAACTGCTAACACATCTATCTCGTACAAACTACATCTTGAACTAAGATGCTAACTTTTTGGAAATTGCCCTTCAGTTCCTTCTTTGCAGCTAACAACGTTTGGGGCATTATTCAGAAATTTTCCACTTTCAACAAAAGGCCTTTCTAAAGTCCAACAATTTTTACTCTACTGAGAAACATTTGAGGGTGGCTTAAATCTGTTT
Organism: Chloroceryle amazona; assembly: GCA_027560015.1. Taxonomy (NCBI): domain Eukaryota; kingdom Metazoa; phylum Chordata; class Aves; order Coraciiformes; family Cerylidae; genus Chloroceryle; species Chloroceryle amazona. Next base: position 1,441 of record JANHFX010004783.1, on the reverse strand, counting down.
AAGCACAGATAAAATAGTCAGGGCTCAACAGCTGGGAGCAGAAACCCATACACCTACATTTGTAGGAAGATGACATTTTTGGATGGGCTTTTGTAACAGGCTTGCACAAGAGCTAGAAAAATGAATTAAATCTCACACATTAGAAGCAGCATCACTTTTTATATCCCTGTGATGCTTTTATGTTTCACATTAGCATCTTCCTGGAGCTCACCCATACCCTTCATAGCAGAATTTTGTACTGCCATCTGACAAAGCTGTATACAGTCCATTATGGTCTTTCGCAACTGCCAAAGGCTGAAAGTGTAGTGAGAGAAAAAGCTGAATTCTTGAAACTCTCCACCACAGCAAAGAAGCAAATTTAACAGGGCCCCAAGGAAGACCCATTAAGCCTTCATCAAAAGCATTCATCTATCAAGAAGGTGATTATATTCTAGACTTTACAAGCTGGAATAGGACTAAAGGAAAAGTAAATAAAATAACTCTAAAGATTTCCATCAAGACAGACAGAATCACAAAATCTAACAGAAAACCCACTATAATTAATCTACAACTATAGTCCCCATACACTGCCTCATGGAACATTTTTGTTAAATAAAATGCAAAGTGATTGGGTTTTTACTGAGAGATGGTGCCAGGGATAAATATACTAGACAGTGCTAATTGCAGGAATACACCAAAAATTAAAACTGACTAGTACCTCTGTCAGTGGAGGTGGCTGTTAAGGAAAGTATTGTTCTTCCAGTAGGTGTCTCCTAATAGTACATTTAGAAATCATTATGGTCTTTCACTTTAGAAGGAACAATGTTTTGCTCTATGTGGTAGTGAGAATGATAGGGATATAAAATCATAGGGAGGGAAAGAAAACAGGAAAGAAGGAATAACTTGATACTCTCAAGTCCTGAAAGTTTTTCAGGATATTCACAGGTGGAGTGGAAAGTGAGAAAATGAAAAGTTTTAAAAAATTTAAAGCTTAATTATTTCAATGGCTTTCTTTGAAGTAATAAGCAAAAGAAACATGCTTCTCTTCTTTCCCATCTCATGCAGATGCAAAAGTCCTCCATAAAGTATGCAGTAGCATATCTGGAAATTTTCTTCAAATATGTTGGGAACATGAATTACACAGAAGTACTGGGTTTTTTCATCTCATAAAAATTACTTTATTTATTGTGTAGTAGCCTGGTGGTTATCATGGAGCATTGCATTGGCAAGTATTGGAGAGAAGTTTGGAAGCTAGAGTAAGGAACAGAATAGCAGGAGTACAGGGACAAACTTTGGCTTCTCCCCAGCTCTTAGCAACAGTTTTCCGAAGAAAGCATAGAAATGTCTCTACTGTATGGTTAATTAAAAACAATAATAATATATATAGGGCTACAAGGATGATTAAGGGACTGGAACACATGTCTTATGAGGAAAGGCTGAGACACCTGGGGCTCTTTAGTCT